>JAQGBX010000919.1:0-29078 GCA_034698745.1 Megaphyllum sjaelandicum
GAAGACCCGTTCATAAAACCATGGTCTTTTATTCGAATAGAAGACCATGCTCAATTTGTAGACCATGGTATTCTACTTGGATCTTTACGGTACGTAGTAACACAATGTTATTTTTTAAAGAATTTCGGCCCCTGGTACAAAGTAACACAATATTAAGCTTTTAAGAAATTTCTGCCCCCTGATATGTAAGTTAACAGGCAAATTAGCAAGACAAAGGTGATTTGCAAGGATGCCTAACGTGTCATTGACAGGGGCACGATTTGATCAATAAAGTTGTTTATCAAATAAATTGAACGAATCTCATGATAAGGATTTGGGACTACAATTTCAATCAACAAGTAAACTTATCATCACTTTTATATCCGCAGATGTATTTGTATGTAGTTTTTTCTGAATTAAACTCCACATAATTTAATAATAAATATGGCATTCTTTTGAGCGTCGTACAAACTCAAAAAGACACTTGAGTCAGTTTTAATTATATTCGGGCTCGTTGTTTGCATTTCGAGATGTTAACAAAAGCTCTTATTCGAAGTAGACGAAATGAAATGTTTAGCATATTTGCAATATATGTTTGATGATAGAGCAAAATTAATTAAAAGACAATCTGCTGGCATGGCGAGCAAAAATCGATGGCAGAAATCAAAACTTTCTGATATTTCAATGCTGGAATCTACATGGAAATGAGCAGTTATTGCTTGGCTTGGAGGAATATAAGGTAAACATTGTGGTCGATAAACTCTCAGAAGATGTCATAGTGGGTTTCTGCTTAAATTGGTCGTTGGTTGCACAGCCTCAGGACATGACCGATGTGGACAAGAGATATGCTTAATAAGAACATTTCAGGAAATATCATCAAACAAAGAGAAATTTCTGCAGAAACAGCGTCGATATTTCCTAGACATAACCAGATCTTACTTAAATAAACCACCGAATGCGAAGACAATTTATGAAATGGATAGTAGAAAAATTTGATATAAACATTTTATTAATAAAATATGACTCTGATATAGTTATGATTTTTATGAAAAACTAAGTTTTTCTTTTTTTAAACAAAATAATATTGTATGAAAACAATTCGTGCATGTGTTTGTTATATCTATATTCAGTTTATTTACATGCATAGATAATGAAAAAAACGTGTTGTCGTGTGTGTGGGCAGGGGCCATTCAAAAAGGTTGTGTGTATGGTTTAGGGGTCATTCAAAAAGGACGTGCGTGTGACTTAGTGGTCAATCAAAAAGGACCATTGTGTGACTTAGGGGTAATTTAAAAAGGACGCCATTACCCTAATCAATATTTATGATTTCTTTTAATTTTCCCCGGGCAACGCCGGGATTTACCGCTAGTGTGTTTATAATTATACAAGTATGGTCCTATCCGGATACGTGTTAAATCGACCCAGCAAGGAATACTTTTTCACTTATCCGGTTAAGCCTAGTTGTGTATATTGTAGATCAGTTTCTGTTCAGAGCAGTGAAGTACAGTGTAATAAAATAATGATGAAATTAAATGAAGCATTAAACCTTCCACATTTTTAATAAATTAATTTCAAGAAGTTTTAATAGGTTATAACATTTATTTAAATTATGTATGAACTCTTAATGAATTATTTTATTTAAACTATGAAAATCATTCGGAGAAAACTGAAAATAGTTTGAAAAACACATTTTTTTCTTCTTTTTTTTATTTTTTTTATTTTGATCATCCTAAAGCAATATCTTATACTTGACAGGAAAATAAACCAATTAAACTTCTAAAAATTAAACACTTCAGCATCTTAATAATTTTATATTAAAGGCATTTACGTTAACTTTATGAATACTTTATAGCTAAATTATTTTATTTAAACCATGAAAATCATTCGGAAAAAAAACTGAAAATAAGTTTAAAACAATTTGTTCGTTTTGCAACTTCTAAAAATTAAACACTTCAGCATCTTAAAAATTTTATACTAAGTTTTAGGAAATACATTCACGTTAACTTTAAAACGTGGCTTAAAAATCTTAAATTGTTCTCTTACTCTTTTTTGATTTTTAAATTTTATTATGATTTCCAAGTCTTTTTTTCTTTCATTATCGATTTTCTGAACATGTAGATATTTTTAAGGTTAACTAAACTGTAAACTGTGAGACTTAGATAAAACTTCTCATTAAGTTTTCTTTTTATTTAATTATCCGAAATGATAATGCTATTGATTTCTGATGTTCATTTAAAGTAAACATCTCGAATTAGCGCGAGGAAAATTAAAAGAAGAGATGAAATGCACAAAATGAAGTATAATGGAGCAATTTGGTAAATAATTAGGACAATTTTAGGCGATGACTATTAGGATAATCTGCGTTTCGCTCCAATTAAATGCGCTTTTATAAATATATCTTTTAATTAATTGCTTCGAATATTTCACGGTGGAATTTCGCCATTGTTAATTTCCTCCTTATGCACTTCCCCGGGGAGAAGAAATTGTGGGGAAAATAAAGTTGATTAAAGGCAAAACCTTCTTTTGAATATTTCATCAGAACTTGAATGTACTAAATACGAGTCTGAAGGACATATCTAATTAATTAAATAATTGGAAAAATAATTTATTTGTGAATATGAAGATCATTTCTAAATTCGAGACGCATGGACTCTTTTCATGATATAAAATTAGACCAATTCTCGGCATATGTCTTTCATAAAGTCGTGACTGCTATGAAGGTTTATATTTCCAGGCAATAAATTTCTTTCAAATAAAATTTAATTTAGAAATGAAATGTTATTACCAATGACGCACAACACATGCTTAATATCAAAAATATTAACCATGCATATGCTATTACAATGTAATGTTACATCAGATTATCCGAAAGCGGATTATCCGGAGTCTCTTCAGAAATTACTTCTGTCATCAAAAAGCCTCTCTAAAAAACATGAAAATAGTTATGAAAAATGTGAAAAAATTGTTGAAAAACGTCAAAACAGTACATCTGATTACCCGGAAACGGATTAACCGGAGTCCCTTCAGAAACTACTTCTGTCATCAAAAAGCCTCTCGAAAAACATGAAAACAGCTGTGAAAAATGTGGAAAAAAAACTATGTTGAAAACCGTCAAAATAGTCCAGAAAAACTAAAATAAACAAAAAATGTATAAAACCAAAGCCAATTATACCTTAATTAAAAAAAAAACGAATAGAAAACTATTTTAAAAATTATTACAAATCGATTCAAAAACTCACTGAAATGTGACAATAATTTTCAAAATAATTAAAAATATGACGAAGTAGACAAAATAATTGGCAATTTTTGTTGCCAATTACTCGAGAAAAATAAATGATTATATCCATTCATAGATTTATCGATTATATCGATTTATAGAAAATGAGAAAAATGAAAAATAACAGTTAAAACTTCTACTTCTTAAAAATTCAATGTTAGTATATTCCTTTCTTGTATAAGAATTTGCTTTAGTATGTTCACATGATTTTATTATTTAAAATGAAATAATTCACAAAAGCATTAATTCGAGAATTTATAAAATATGTTTATTATTGTTGTGACAATTTATAAAAATGTTAAAATTTACTAAAAATTTTGCTTAAAATATCCGAGTTGAGTTCCAGGAGAAGTCACGAGTTGGGTATCATAATTGTCACGTTACAAGATGAGGACAAGTCAATTGTATCAAATTATCACTTTAAATTTTAAGTCCTTAGCTTCAAATACTGAAAAGTCAGTTTAAAACTAAAAAAATACCAAAAAAAACAACCCAAAAAAAGTCGTAAATTCTCCCGAGATGAGTTCGAGGAGAAATCATGATTTGCGGTTACAAATTGTCACGTTACAAGATGAAGAGAAGTCAATTTTATCGAAAAATCACTTTACATTTAAAGTCTCTCTTTTTTCAAGTACTGAAACGTCAGTTTGAAACAAAATAGCAAAAAAAAGTCGTAAATTCTTCCGAGATGAGTTCCAGGAGAAATCATGATTTGCGGATGGAAATTGTTACGTTACAAGATGAAGACAAGTCAATTTTATCGAAAAATCACTTTACATTTAAAGTCTCTTTTTTTTCAAGTACTGAAAAGTCAGTTTGAAACAAAATACCAAAAAAAGTCGTAAATTCTTCCGAGATGAGTTCCAGGAGAAATCATGACTTGCGGATGGAAATTGTCACGTTACAAGAAGAAGACAAGTAAATTTTATCGAATAATCACTTTAAATTCCTAGTCTTTTTTTTTCAATTACTGAAAAGTCAGTTTGAAACTAAAAAAATACCAAAAAAAAAAGAGAAGTCGTAAATTCTTCCGAGATGAGTTCCAGGAGAAATCATGACTTGCGGATGGAAATTGTCACGCTACAAGATGAAGACAAGTCAATTTTATCGAATACCGTAAATACGGAATTAAGCGCCCCGGCGCTTATTTGCAAATTCGGGGAACCCCCCGGCGATTATTAAAGGTGCTTTAAGGCTGTCACACACGAGGCAATTTATATCCCGAAATAAATTTTGTGAATTTTTCCGCCATTTTGAGAAAGATGGACGTAATTTAAGTCTATAGTCACGATTACTGATTAGCTAGGAAACAGAAAGACATTTTTATGCACGACTGCGCAACCTCGGACTAATTAAATAACTCGTGAGATACATTGCTCGGAATGGAATCATTTGATATTCTGGAAATAAAATAGAATTTCCCAGGGAGATGGAAATATTGGCCGCGTGTACGACTGCCTTTACGCGGAAGTGAACCGACTTTCGACGTTGTTATTTTTGCGTGAAACCCGGTGGTTTATCTAAAACATTGCCGTTTGAATTATTATTTCCCCCACTAATCTGTAAACACGTCATCCGTGACAAGTACGTTTTTATCGTGCACATTTTCGCATCGGGGGCATAGGCTTTGCGATGGGCTTAATTTCACTGGCGCACGCATGTATAGTGCCCGGTGTGTTTGTCGTTTTATTTGCACTCCTTTTGAACCATTAGTTTTTCAAGTGGTGGCGTTATTGTTCCGAAATGTTCTAAAACCCTTCCTAATAATAATGCGAATCCATTATGGCCGGAGGTCGGGTGCATCCTCCGAATTTCCATCCCGGCTGCATGAGTTTTATTAATTCGGAGGCAAGGCGCGAGCACGACGCATGCGTCTCGGGCGTCGCGACGGAAACAAAACGCTCACCACGCCCATTGGCAAACAAACAGCACTTTTGCTAATGGGTGCGAGCTGTTGCATTTGCCCCCGACGCAACGTGCACGGGGATGGCCACGTCGCGAAAGTGCAAATTCGCGGATGGAAAATAATGGCCGCGTGGAGCGGGTTATTGCCGGCCTCCGATGCAGAGGCCATTTGCGTTATTGGAAGTTTGCGAAGCGCTACGCAAATACCTCTTCAACAAATACACGGGAGCCCGGGTGACGATGATTGCCGCCATGCAAAAAAAATGCGCTAATACCGGGGATGATAACGATGATGGAAACCGAATAAAACAATTTCATCATTCCTAATCTCTTCAAATAGAGTTGGGACCCTTAATGGCGTGATCGACGCTCAGGAGCGGAGATTATTCACCCGTCTTCGGAGGACTGAACATGTCTAACGCGCTTCGATGGCTGCTGTTTTTGTTTGTTATAGACGACATATACCTAAGCGTATACATTCTCATTGGAATAATGTATGGTTTAAATGGCGAAGGGGCCATCCATAGACGACGTCCGAGTAACGGACCATTAAAAGGTCACTGGGACGTCAGGACTCAGGAGCGATGCTTTCGAGTTTCTGAAATATTGAGCGATGTTCGAGGCAAATTTGTAAAACAGACTTTCCACCAAAATTCAATTTGTCATAATGTTATGAAAAATAAAACTACTATACGATGTAAATGATTATCGGATGTGAACTACAACTTGTATAACTGGAGGTGCTGCAGGGGTTAAATGTTTCTAATGAGAGGAAGTAATTTCTCATCATTTATCAGAATGCTACTTAATGGTGAAGCTGCATTTCTGGTATACAGTAATGGTACTACGCTGTACTAAGGCATTGTGTATACTGTATGCTGTAGCAAGGAGGGTTCTAGCTTTCGACTGTTTACGATCTATATGCGATAAGAAATCCCATCCTACAAATCTGTCGGAAGCTCTTAAAGTTTAATGCAATTCCACTTAACTGCCTTAGTGACCGCCGACACTCGTTCGATTCCCAGTCGAATTGCCATTGTTATTTTCGGTATTGCAAACTTGGTTATGATTGTTCACTTTATGGAAGAAGCAGTTCTACGTGTACAATGCTTTGGAAAAATACAACGCCGCGATATTCGTTTAGCGTTTTAAGACTGAAAAACGTACGTCAGCCATTGTGACACGTGAGATGGTTGTGGAAACAGTGGGGAGTGTGACGTCAGAAAGAAAGCATCTCCCATTGTTAGTACAATATGGCACCTATTAGCGAAAGACGTTTGAATCCTAGAGTTGAATGGAGGTGCATGTATACATGTACTGTATTCTACATGACCATTGTATGATTTCCCATCCTAGAGACTACTGCATGAGCAACAGATAAGCGATAACTTGCGTGAAGGGCAATGCCATGCTCTAAAAGTAACTCTATTCCATTTTAACTTTGCGTACTAATAAACTTACTAATTGAAAGTGATTATTCGCCTGTTCTTATTTTCAAGGACGTGGACAAATTTCTTAAGCGTTTGTTCTTCGTTGAAGCTTTTTCTAATTGCCTTTGTTAAATTGAAAGGGGAAATAACGCGATGCGACGAGCCAAACGTCAAAAACCGTTATCGGGTCATTTGAGTTATGGCAACAGACGTCTAGCAAAAGTTGCCTCGAGGTCATCTTCCGCAACTCTTCGAACATAAAGTTAATTAGCACCTTCATTACTTATTAATGCAGTGACATTCAATTTTTTAATTTTGGTTTTGGCAATTTTCTCACGTTCTGAAAGTGTTTGCATCACATTGTTCAATGAAAAGTACTTCCCTACTGCTCGCGGTAACAGACACCCCCCTTAGGGGTTATTTGGAGCTAACATCGCGACGTAGTGTTTCCAAATGCGCCATTTCCCAATATGATATTATAGCATTTTACTTAATGACAGCAACAGGTTAGGCTTAATGTCGTGGCACGCAACAGTTTTCACACGCGACGTACATGTAAATCGATCTCTTAAACATTCGGCATATATTGTGTAACGTGAATGTTTTTAAGGTAAGGGTCGGATGAGAAGTTTTTGAAAATGAGCCAGACATTTCTTTAAAAATGTCGTATGTACATACTGTAAGTAAGAGCATGGGTGCGAGCACAAAGAATGCTTATTGCAGGCGCTTACCACTCGGCGTACACTAGCGCCACCAAGCGGTATAAGAATGCGGCATGCTTTTTAAATGAGGACGCACACGAAGAAAGCATAGCCTAGCAAGGCTAAGCTTACAAGAAGCGCTTATAAGCTAAAAGCTTATCTAAAAGCAGATTTTTAAGACACAGTGGCACACAGATCACTATTGGTCAAAAGTGTTGCGATGCACACATACTCGCCTATGTACCGTAAAAACGGGTCCTGCGCTCATCGTGAGATACTAATGCGCATGTGCAAGGTTTTACGCGGAATGTTTCACCTAGCACAACGCACGCAGTGGCGCCACCAAGCACACGGACAATCACGCTGATATCAGCGTTTATTGTGCGCCCCAAAGCTGGAAACAAGAAGCTAAAAACAAGCACGAAAGAAGCTGAAAGAAGCACGTCGAAAGTATGCATTCTTTATGCTCGCACCCTATATAAGTAAAAACTTAAAATCTTCTCGCTACGTGAAGAATTTTTTTCCCGATTTCCTGTGAAACCTCTCACTAAGATTTAACCCGAGTGGATCAAGATCGACCAAAATCAATCCACGAAATTACTTCTCGAGTGACGATATCACGTGCAATTGCGGCACTTCATGACCACGACTAGTGCAAGAATGTCCCACGTATTCGCTAATCGTTCTACGTACGCCTTCAACGCGCAATACGCGCTCTAATTAGAAGTTAGAATTTTTCACCAAGTTCGGAGTCTCCTGAACGATGCTATAAGAGTGGGAGGCAGTTTTGAATAGCGGTCATCGCCATAATGAAATGCACGACTTGACCACATTCAATTAAATGTGCGGAAAATCCGCGCTCTGGCCGTAATCCACTCAGTCGCTGAAGTGCGGGAGTGGATTAGAAGCCGCGCTTCTTCTTTTGTGCGTTTTATAATTGGAGGCGCTCGTGTGCATTTCCACAGATTTCTATAATGGGAATTATGGTTGACTCTGTAATCAACTTGTGCGGTGATTAAATCTTATTCACTAGAAGCCGGGGATTGGCAACCTGTCACTCCGAGGATCTTGCAACGAGTGCCATTCAAAAGTGATGCTTTTGTTTAGCCGAGAATTTAAGCCGAAAGCCCTCGAAATTCGCCTCGTAATTAGCCAAATTGGTGGCAAAATGTTCAACAGTTTTACGGCTAAGAACGACATTCCCACTGCAAATTTTGAAGTAAAAAAAAGTAGCCTCGCTATTTCGCGCTTGACCAAATTTCTCTCAAATTCTGGTCATTTTGTGGAAGCATCCCGGCTGGTGCGTGGATAGGAGCATGTGGCACGGTGCTCGTGGACAATTGTCGAAGTTTCATTGGTCGCCGATAAAACTTGTCAATCACGTGTATTCTTAAGCAATAACATCCTGATTAGTTGTGTTATTAACCCAGGAATACGCGGGATCAAGCAAGTTGCAACGTTTCCCCCGTTGTGGTGCCATCATCTCGAGTTGTCCTCAGGTAACGGTTCCTCTCGATGTCTCTTGAACTTTTAAATGGCGCGTCGTCGTCTGCTTCACGATTGGAAATCTGGATATCCGCGCATATTTAAGCGACAACACGCGTTCCTTAAGGTTCGTTAATTTCCCACGCATTAGTTTTAAATTACGAGTGTATAAACTTAGCGTATTTTTATTTGAAACAGCGCCGCACATGCAACGGGCAAAATTGGAATTTTTAATTTAATTAAATATCAATGTGAAAATATCAATTCTTGGTTATTTCCCTTAGTCGTATATATTAAAAAATATAGTTCTATACATAAAACTATTTTCGAAAAAAATCCCACTAAACACATTTAAAAAAAAGTTTGTTCGACTTCCGCATCTCTAGCGTCGTTAAATAAACGCAATAAACAAACATTCGGCTATCCCATTTTTTGTTGCCCGCGACCATTTTCATTAGTCTTTCGACGTCTATTCCTATTTTTGGGACCAGTTTCGTTCATCCTAAATTGACCCAATAAACTATGGCTGTCGAGAGATATGCAATTGTTGGGCGGTTGGGGAATTTTTATCGTCTCTTGTCGCTTCCACCTTATATCCATGCGGTGCAATTTCTAAATGAGGATGGGGATGTTTAATGGAGATGCGCTCCACTGTCCAACTACAATGGCCACCCCCACAATTTCAATAGATCTCATCTCTTGGCCAATTTATCTCTTTCTTCTCCTTCATTCCTAGGCCAAACAAGCCTTCTGTGGGCGCCGTATGTTAAAGGCATGTTCGAGGGGAAATTCACTTAAGGTGAAGCGAAAAAAAAACACCACACACACCCGAAACCTCGGATAGAGCATGCGTCCTTCAATTTTCTCTACTCGAGAGGAAGATTGGCTACAAATGGTGCTTTTTGATGACCACCAAAGCACGAGTGGAACGAGCCCTTCTTGTCAGTGATGCGAGATTTGCTTTTGGTCAGTTGTCCAGCATCCCTCGAGATCATGCTCGCAATTGCCTCTTTGTCGTGCGAACGAGGAGATAATGGAAGAACGTTCCCCCGGTGGTGGAATGGAGAAGCTCTCGCTCGCGGGCTTTTCGTGACATTTCAAATGACCCTCGAGTGATACGGAGCATCAATCGAGCGATTTCATAATCGTTTTAAAAATGACTGCAACGTATAGTGTTGGAAAAAGCGCGTTCGAAACCACCCTCTACGGGATTATTTTAATGGGTGGTGTTTCTTAGGTGACCGCGAAGCAATTTTTATTAATGCAATGGTTGAAAGATATTCAGCGAATTGCAATTAATGCAATGTTAATTTAATCTGAATTTAAGCTGAATTTAATCACTTGACTGTATAAATACTCAATTTATTCAAACGTAACATTTTTTGTTGCAGATTTCGGTGTAGTCTCCAATGGCAGCATCATTTTCAAATATGATTAGTGAAATATCTGCTTTGGGTTCCAACTTTGGAGCGCTTACCAGACGAGGACGATTTATGGTAAGATTCACAAAGCATTAATAAGTTTATTTCTGTTGAAGGGTTTCGCTACTGTTAGAACTGGGCAACGCCATTATAACAATTTTGAAACCAAGTGTTGCTACGTCCAACCACGTCCACCAATCCAATTGCTAGCACGTGATTTCTCATTGCTACGGTGTCACTCGCCAACTTCTTTGATGACGACACACACATTTGATTTGGTCAAATGAAATAAGAGCAGAGTGGATGTTGAGATATACGCTATTCGCAGACGTATTTTACGGTGCATAAGTTAACCCTTCAACGATAAAAGTACCTCAAAATCGAGGGATGACTTTACGTCGGATGAAAGATAGGAAACTACGCGTGAAATTTATCCTGAAATTTGGAACTCGACTTATACGCCATAATATATTCGATAATTACCGTGCATGCTCTCGAAGACATGCTCTTGGTTATAGGATTTGTCCCATTGTTCTCCTCAGTTTTAAGTCTAGACGAGTTATTATGCAGTTATGAAAAATGTTTCTGTACAGAAATAATTTTTTTCCTTTTGCAATCCTCATTTGGCAAGTTGCGAACACACCTGCATGCATTGCGCGCAAAATTAGAAATTTCCTTAATTAAGTGTTAAAAAAAGTTAATGGCTAAGCCTCGTGCTCTAATAATCCCTCATCTTTCATTCTCATTATAATTTTTATAATTTCCCCCCAAAAGAATTTCCGCAAATTTCGTTCACCATCGGCATTATTTTCTCGACAAAGGATTCCTGCTAACAATTAGCCCGCAATGCAGGCGTTGCTTAAAAATCTGCTTTTTTACGATGCACGGTGAACTCTTGCTGCTAGGGAAAAATTCAAATTAAATGCTTTAATACGTTAAATAATGCCAGAGTGTATCCGAGTAATTCTGGGCTAAACCATCGTGCGTTTCAACGAGGATTAGCAAATTACTTTAGGATTAGTAAATTGCTGAAAGGTTTTCTGTTGCCAAATGCTTTTGTAGTTATTCTAAATGAGCGCGATGTTGCTTTTGAAAGTAATGTTAAAAATTTCCCTGTTGTTAGTTTTGTTTAAAGTAAATATAAATAATAAAAAAACTGCTCACTATGAATGACGCACTATTAAACGACATTTCGTACTTTAATCATTCGAATATTTACGAATTTCATGAAATGAACAGAAAAGTCTTCTTACAATGATATTTTTTTTATTATTGAAGTTTTACTCCCTACAAAAAGTGGAGGGCGTCGTTACTGGATACACCGCCTTACAATGATAGAAAAATGAGCTCCGCAACTTGCACGTTTCTATGATTTAGAATTATTTTTTTTTCAATTTTAGCATTACAGTTGTAATGTTCATCTTCCCCATAAAAAGTTTCTCAATCGCCAAATACGTTGAAAGGATAATGGTGCGCTTGACCATTAACCCTCCTCATAAAGCTAATGTCGGATTAACGTAGGGCTTTTGCCACTGCCTGATCCTGTCCACACATTTTCTTCGGATGTCGTTAGGCCTAAGCCAAGGGCGGCCTGAAGAGGTGGTTAAAAGCCCGACTCGTAACCACCCTCCGGATAATATGACCGGCTCTTGCGGGTATTAGACGGGAGTTGAGCTTCGTATCGGCGCCTTCTAAAAGGATTTACGGTGTCGGATTTTAGCCCCTGGATGAAGGCAATCCATTATGGCGTTCTCGTTGTTAATGATTGCCTAACTACGGGATGACTAAGCGATTATTTAATTTAACCCCCTTTCTCACAGTCCATAGAGAGCCTATACTCTCTAACAGTCCACGACTTTGAGCGACATCTGGCGAAGACAAACGTCTCTTTCTGCCTTTTTGGTGCCAGTGTACTCGTATAGGGGCGTGATCGGACATTTTGTCCTTTAAGGCTGTATTCTCAATGAACGAAAAGAATTGAAGACGACAATCGTCGTTCTTTGTCCTATTAAATCGCATTCATTGTATAATCTATGGAAACATATAATGATAACCGAAAAAGTCAGTCCGAATCACTAAATAATACACGCGAGAAAAGCGGTGACGTTTTCAAGATGGCGTCAACGACCGTTTATGTCTTCAATTGGTTCATTGCAAATACAGCCTAAAGCGATCTGCATGTACACCCATGTACCCGCGATGCTTTCGTTTTAAGGTAGGGTTATAACTTCGAAATTTATTTTGCGCCTTTGTAGTGCATTTAGTCTGCTAATGGCTAAAATATTTTTTGATAGAATTAAAGCATACAAAATTCCGAGCGAAAATGTTTGAAAAGACTCCATTAGAATCTTTGCTTGCGCGGTTTTGAGCTCTTTCATCTTTATTTTCTTAAATAAGAGGCAGCATTTTAAAATGATATAAAAATTAAGAACAGCCTTAGGCAGAGGAGATCGACTTACTTGAAGCGGGAAATGAATCTAGAAGTTACATCATCCTTAAAATGAAAGTTTTTATTTTAATTTTAGCATTGCGGGGGTTGTAATTCGCCTTAATGCGCGGTAGTTGATCGGTTTTACAAAAATAACGACGTTTCGCTAAATCTAATCAACGATCGAAATAATTAATTGCCATAACTGATTTTAACTTGGTTTACTCACGATTAAATTTCGAGGAGCACGCATCCGTAACTGTCCAATGTCAACGTATCGCGCAGATTAATTCTTTACAGAAAGAGGACGTAGTATTAAGTTGGCATATTTACGAGGAAAACAAGCTCGTGATTCGCGCGATAAGCCTGTTCCGTGCAAGAAATTTAGTCATGTTTATGCCAGTGAAACACGGAAGTATTTCGAAAACACGTGCGTAACGTACGGCAATTATCTTAATTAACCCTTTTCCTGCTCAAATTAAAATGCTAATGACCAGTTGCATTAACCAATTTAAAATCTCATTTACTTCAACGGAAATACGTCTATAGTCCATGCGTTTAGCATGAGACTACGGAGACTTAAGCTTAAGCTACGTTTAAATACACGTACACGTTGATGCAACCTATCATAAATGCCACTGAAAATAATGACACATTGGCTAGTCCAGTTATCATCCACGGTAATGCTTCGAATTTAGAAAACAACTCCTGAAATGTATACTTCCATATAATATTTTCCCCAGTGTAGGGTCGTGTCATTTGTTATTCATCCCAGGATACAAAATCCAGCTCATTTCATCGTTAATTTTTAAAACAGTATATAACAGTGTATGCAAACGTAGAAGAAAAATCAAAATCGTTCCATGAAATGACATTCATTTTCGTTTATTTTTGAAATATTTACGGGGAAAATGAATTTTAAGATCGAAAGGAAACATCGACGGGTAACACGAATCTACATCGAGGGAAATGTTTTCTAATTAGCTTACATGTATTATTTCAAGAGCTTCTTCCCAGCTTTCTAGCCCTACGGGGCTGTAACGTTACGTACAGTTTGATGTTAAACATGCGAAATTTTGCTTCGAACTTTTAAAAAACAAAGTATATATACATGTATATGTAGAATCGTACTGCGAATCGTACTGCAAACAGGAAACTAAATCTTGAAGTTACAATCCTCCCTTAAAACGATAATATTTTTGAAAGTTCAACACTGCGAGTGGACTTACTTTTAACTACTGACTGACAGGACACTGATTGGCGTGCCACAGTGGACCGTTCAGAAATCACGGATCTTAACTTTTTTTGTGCTATTTTTATCACATTTACCTGACTATATCTTTAAAATCCTCGTTGCTAATCTCGTTTTCTCTCGATGACTATATATGCTATTTGAAGAGGGTTTCCTGGCAACATCGTCACCTTGTCTACGGTCTCATCGTTTCACATTTCACGCCTTCGAACGGCACTCTTTAACGTCACGTGGCCTGGCTGCCATTTTGGTAATCTATTTAGAGGCCTTGTATGAATACGGCGCTATAAAGTGTTGCGGCTAATGAGGCGTTATGCGCGCAACACGAGTATTATTTTTTGCCGTTTGTGCTTTAGTAGGGGATTCTCGCTCGTTTCAGTCGTTGCTCTCCCCGTCTATAACGTTGATTTTTATTTATTTTGCAGTCATTCGTACATTTATACCACCATAAACAAAAACCCACATCCTCCCCCCACTGTTTTTTTCACTTTCCTTTCCTATACGAGATTCTCGCGCGTTTATCAAAGCGATGCATTTCACGAAATTGCTGATACGGTAACTCCCCACCCCGTAACAACCTCCATATTTTTTTTTATTTTTTTTTGTAGCGTTTATTAGCGAAAACGACGTTTGGAACGCTTAATCCCTGGCGGAGTTGCACAAAAGGCGCGTTAAATTTCATTAAATTTACAAGGGAACCCGCATTATCTCACCGTTGCAGAAACTATTATAGCCAGCAATTAATAGCGTTAATTATCGCCTCGCGAAGTGCCGCCATTTTCTCTTCCCGTCTGGTTTTTATTGCCATCAACAATGACGAAATTTAAACTGCGTGCAGCGATGGAAACGAGACTTTTTTAACCATGCATTTTTATGGTATATGGTTGCTTAGTGCAAGGTAAAGTTGAGCAAAATTGAACGAGAAATCGAGGCGCCATTTTGATCCTGACAACACCCTGTTGCGCAAAATGCCCACTTGGTGGCTTTTGAATTACGTAAACGGTCCATAGCAAGTAACGAAGTATGATGTGAAATATATTTTCATAATTTATTAAAGCGTATTAGTACGCGGTCGACTTAATTAAATTTTCAGCAGAGTTATATATGGACCGCTTCACCCCCAAAAGTTAGTTTGAATTCTACGAAGCCGGTTTCAACGCGGATACGAATAGTGCAGGAGCACTAGCTTTGACTCCCTTTTTTGTACTTCCCATTAAAAATACATTCGGAAGGACCGATCGCGAAAAATGATAAAGAAGAGCATTTACTCACCAGCTCAGGTTCGCATACGACAGAGCCATAGTTTTACCGTTATACCGTATGAACGCTATAGTGCAGTAGAGGCACATTTCTAAATTGACGCAGTATTCGTTTGAATCGTTCAATTTTTTCATCAAAAAAAAAATGTGCAGCTTCGCCCCTTTAGATTAGGCTAGCTTAAATCTGCGAATCGAACTCCTTATCTTCCTCGAACCGTATTTTACCGTATAGCAACCTTCGTACCTCGCAATTTGCGTCTTTATCGCGTCAATTTCTGAAGTACAGCATACACATTATTTCAATATCGGTATAGTCGTATCATCCGCCAGATGCCGCGCGTTAACGAGACATTAACTTATCTCCCACTTCACCCCTTTGTTCGGCCGGGTCATGCAGGTGATGAACGGTGATTTCGCCATATTGGTTTATGAAATATTTATCAGTTGCCAAGGCGATATGTCCGTTGTTTGCCACGAAACAAATGAAAAGTTGGCTCGCTTCGAAGTTATCGAAATTAAAATGCTTTTGTTTGCACGTACTTAGAAAGTGGGCGCGTCCGTCGCGCCCCCTTTGTTGGCTTTCCTTTTCAAAAAGCCCATACCCCTTTTAAACCCGTGTTTGTTTTAAGCGATCGAACGTTCCTCGGTGTGTCATATTTTTCAACGGTTAAATACCACCTGTCAATGCTCGCGTTACATCAAAACTGTGCGTGGGGCTGCCAGACAACTGATGTCGATGTAGATTTGCAATAACGTACTTCTACTTTTGTCAGATAATGAATTAAATTATATCTCGAGCAACGAGAGCGGCCTTTCTGCAAATTGAGCGAACGAAGCGTCACGTGTTGTGATAAAGGGTGAAAATATACTAAGCAATTTGCGCTGCTTTGAGTAGGTTTGCTTTTTCAGAGAATTATTGAAGGCGTACCAAAATGATTCGTAGATTCACAATAATATAAAAACTATGATACGTGTAAGAAACGCGCAATTATCCCTCCGGGGACACGGGGGGGGGGCGTGTCTGGATCCTTTTAGTATAAACGCTATAATTATGATTTGACGATGTTTTATTTTTTTTTAATTTGGATTATGAAAGGAAAATCAATGTTTTCTGTAAAATTTGCTATGTCAATACACAATTGCAATAAAAGTGTCTCAATAAATATTGGAATAACGCCAGCGATATGGAACGCTGCTCAAATTCAATGCACCGTATTTGAATGATTTCCCTATATTTACTCGTATTTCTAGAAAAATCAATTGGAAACTTAGGCTAAATTTTTTCCGTACTTAACGAATTTATAAAGAGCTATATAATACTCATATACTTCCGTGGAAAAAAATGCGGTTTGTTTCAAGTAAACCTACGGAAAAATAAATTGTCTGACATATTTACACAAGCTGCATGTTGACAAATTCTATTTGTTTTACGAAACATGTATCCAGTAAGTAGGGGGAACTCATAAGTCGTTTATCTGGGAATATTTTCAATTAATTCAGGAATTCTACGTGGGATTTCTTTATAAGCTTAGACTATATATGATAACCTACGATAAAAAATGGAGTATTTTAAAAAATATAGCTTAATTTTACGAGTAATTATGGAAAACGCCATATATTCCATTTTTTTCTAATATAAAAAGCAAAAAAGCAAATGACTCATTTCTCGTGGCGTGAACTGCCAAGAGCACCTTATTTTACATAAGATATTTCAAACTCGAAAGCGTTATCATTCCACCTAATGTCGGGGGGTTTTGGTTTGTGTTCATTTTAAAAAGTAATACGGGAGCCATTGCCAAAAAAACTATTTTTAATGAAATTAAGATGTATTTAAGGATTTGAATCCATCGCGTGACATGCTTCTCCGTGCAATTTTGTCCCAACATACGCGCAATTTTCAACATAGAAGCATTCGGCGACCTGTTGCTTAACATCGCATGCATGCAACAAGCTAGCGAGCTGTTGCTCCGAATCAGGGGCCGAATTCTACGAAAAGTGTTCGGAGAAAAGCAACATCGCAAATTTCGCAATTTCAGGACACATCGCGTTTTAAAGTGTTGCGGTGCGTTCATTTTCACCCACCCCGAGCACGCAGTTTCTGGTCCCCAGGGACCCCAGGCGCGCGTCTATTTCTATTAAATATTTAGAACGGGACCTTACCTCGACGTCGCTGCACCGTTGGCCTGTTTCCTCATCGAAAATGGTTGAAGCCTCGATGACGGGCAAATCTTACTCCAGTGTGAATAATTCCAATAACGTTTTTACGTAGCCTCCCTTCTATTCTCTCCCGTCTGCAAATAAGAAAAAAAAATCAATATTATATCTATCGGGTGTATTTTGCACGAAACGCTATTTTTCGATCATCTCCGAATTAACTTTTCGCCCCCTACTTTTTTCAAGCGTGCATTTCCCACGACATTATTTCGAGAGATGGAAAAAAAACAACAAAGAGATGAAACGATGCGCTTCCGGCGATGCACCGCCATGCAAATGTTCCCTAGCATTAAAACGTTTGCACGAGCGCAAATTGGTCCATGACGAGGCTCGTTCGTAAAATGAACTTCCCCCCAAAATGGATCCCCGCTAGGGCCGAGTCAGATTCCCCTCGGGAAACATTTTCTATTTGGGAAAAATGACATTTCCGCTAAGTTAGTACGCGAGGGTCGACGAAATATACGTACTTGGGATATTTGACGAGGTTATTCCTCGGTGTGGCCGCTCGCTCGCTCCAAGTTCCAACCTCTTCCGGATTCGGATCCGCGTCGACTGAACGTTCTGGTCGTTGGCAGCTTTTTATAGGGGGCCGCCCCCCTGAGCCCTTCCCGCTTAATGATGCTAAACGAATGCACATTTGCGGGGATGATGGGGTAAACGGACACAGTGACCCACCCTCGAAATGCGAGAGCGGCTATCTGAGAGAGGAGAAGGAGCGCAAAAAAAAATGTAAAAAAAAGGCCGCTTTTGATGAATTGCTCTTCAGACACGTCTATTCCGCCCGTGCACTGACCGTCGCGGGTCGGGAATAATTATTGGCAAGGGTAGATAGTATTGACGACTCGAATTTTTCGTGGCTCGACCACTGTCCGCGAAGAGTTCCGAAGGGTGCGTGTCTCCCTCGTTACTTCTGAATAATAATAATCCCTTCATCATCCTTCATCATCATCATCTGTCTCTCTCTATCTCCTTCCCCTTATCTCATCCGACGCGGACCCCATAGCCCGATGCGAGGGGAAGCGTCGCTGCCGGGGCTACCGCTAGGAGGCCCGGCACCGTTGCGGCGCTCCGACTTCGGAAGTTGGACGTTGCGGAGATGTCGCGAGACGCACGTGCGCCCCGCGCGAGAGCGCGCGCGTGTTTGAGCAGTCATGAGCTCGCTCGCGTTCGAACTGCACGAGACGCTCGGCGAGAAGGCGCGAGAGTGGGGCGGGGCTTCGTTCCTCGCTCCGCCCAGGCGCCTATTGTGACGCACGTCCGACGCGCGCGCTCCGCACTTCCGGGAGATTCCCGGTGGGTGGGGACTGCGAGGAATGGGAAGTGCCGAAACGTGTAACGTGGTCAGTGACCCCGGGGACTTCTCCGTTATTGGCTACGTAATCGATTCATGGTGTAAGGGGAGGAGGGGTAAGGGGATAAAAAAAATTGACGGGTTCGCTCCTGTTTTAGCCCATACCGAGATTCGGCGATGCCCTACCGCGACGTCGTGCTGTTTGTGCGCTACCGGTAATGCGACCTTTCGAAAGTTTGGGGGATTAGAAAAGTTGCTCACGATTGGCCACCAATTAAGAGATTTATAACGAAAAAATGTAGCGTTTGAAATTTTGTAATGGCACATTTATTATTAATTAATATTATTACATACATCGAATCACGGAATACGCTGGTTGTATGACGAGAAAAAAACCAATTGGGAAATTGCATATAGAATGGGAGGCGTTTTGTTGATTGTGTTAGCTGTCCTTTTAGTTACGCATTCGCCGTGTTTGTTTTAAATAAAAAAATCCACGTTTCGGTTTTCTGTATGCATCTCGCTGTAGCGGTAGTAGCGATATACATGATATGCAGCTTAATTTCCATTTCAATCAAACTTTTGGTACGGGTCAGTAGAACATAACTAACGTGAATATTATGAGCTTTAATTCTTGAATGCTTCTAATAAGTTTTTGGATGTGAGAATGCAAGAAATTCTAGTACGTTACCTAACGTAGTGGAAAAACTATCAAAATTGACCAGATTTGTCAACGTTTACATCCTCTTTTCAAGCGCTTAATCATTTTTACTGATAACGAAAACCCTAGAGAATATCGATATTTGAAGCAGATTGTGAGTATATGCACATATTCTAAGATATTTCTCTGAGCTTTTTTTTTTAAAAAAAAAAAACATGCATTAATTATGCAACGCTGTACGCTTTCTGTATCGCATTCTGACGCTACTTTAATACGAATTTGCTCGTAGTTTTTGAAACGACTACCGGTATTTCAGCTTCGCATCTTGAAGTGAAGTGACTTTTATTATTTACAAAAAAAACAGGATTAATTTACGATAACCGTCGGACATTTTTCAGGTATAACAAACGTAATAAAACATGGCGAAAATCTTTTATAAGTTTTAAAATCTTTTCTGAAGTGCATCATTACCTTAACTGTACATTCGTTCAATTTGCGAACGGTAAAGGCATCTGCTACTCTCGCTATATTTTTTAGCACGTTACTTCAATGCAGTATTTCCGTAAATTCTCGATTCGACTTACCCAGGCGGAGATTTAATCCATTCTCAAGTAGTTTAATCCCCTCGGCGTATTTATCCATTTCTGAGAGTTAGTTTGAAACTCGGTGAAATCTCGGGTACGCGAAACGTCGCGATAAATCCATTTTCCGAAACGGTCATTCGCCGTATGGCTGCTAGAGGCCCGAGCAAGAGGCCGACCCAGGGTCAGTAAATCCAAATCCTCGGAACGACCAACGGGTTTGATCCCTGACATAGACACCAGCGTGAATTTCGAGTGCCGCGTATATATTGATTGGACAGCGGTCGCGAACGGCCTTAAATCCTCTATAGACCATCCGGTCCGATCAATGTTTTTTTTCTTCTCCGAAATATCCAGTCACTTTTTGCACCAGGTTGAACGGATGCGCGCAACAGCAATGGCAACTGTTGAATCCAGTGAGCGCAACAGGTGACCGCCTTTCGTATAGAAGATGCTCTTTCTCTCTCTCTGGTTTTCTCCGTGCACATAGCGCTCTCGTTGCTCGCGTTGCGCTCGAGAGCAACAGTTGGCAAAATGCATCTTCCGCGAACGGGCTGCGAACAAAAACCTGAGTTGCCTTTATTTTTAACGCGATGCCGTGACGCACGTTGGACGCGGACGTGCGTCTTATATACCGAGAACGATGCCCGAAGATGCGAACGGAGATCCACGAGCTGATCTCGTGAGATTGCGCGAACGCTCGTTTCGGGATTCCGTCAAAATTTGGTTCTGGTAATGGACGTAGTCGCAACAGAAGCGCTGAGATTTAAGGCGAAACTTTTTTTTTTAGTAAGATTGAGGCGCGAGAAGTGGACGCGTGTAACGGTTTGCAGGGTAGAATTGCAACCTGTTGGCGGAGACGCAAACTATACGGTGTAACTAGTCGAGGGTTTTGTTCAATTTCAGCCATGGGGGCCATTGGCAGGATTTGAACCAGTTGTAGTCCAGTACGTAGCACAACCGGCTAACGCTAAATTTTAAATAACCACGCATGCGGTGTAGAGGGATTATCGAGGAACCAATATGGCTGCGAATGAAACGTAGATGATGCCATCTACCTTTTTAATTTTTTAAGATTTTTTGCTCGAATAAACGATGAATTGAGCTGCTTATCGTGCTTTTTGAAGAAAACAAACAACTTTTGTAGAAACGGGTGTAATGATGCTGCCCGAATTAATTCGACCTACTTCGCATTTTCCCATCTTCGATCCATGGTCGATGACTGATTTTCCCATCTCGTTTGTTAAAATAAATCGCAGGTCGAACACTTTCCAACTTTTTAACGCTCCTATAAGTGAGTTTTAGCGGAAGATTAATTGTTATTTGATCGACGAATGGCGCAACCGACTCGCTTGTTTCACGCGTCATTTTTATCTCGTTCGCTTCAGGAAGTCGTTAGTCCCGTCTGGAGATGCGTTTTTTTTTTTATTCGGCTCTTTTCTTCCAATTTGAAATATCTCTGTCAACGTAATGACATTAAGCGCGGACAAAAAGCGAGTGAAATCGAAATTTGATTTAATTAAGCAAATCCGCTGGCACGTTTTTAATATAACTTCGGAGCTCTTAATACGTAATGAACACGAAACGTAAATTGAAACTGGAACTCCTTAGTTTTTTTATGATTTTTTTTGTCTACACCGGTCTTAAATCTTTAGATTGCAACCATGCATGTTCGTTAAAATATTAAGAGGGGGATAAAAAAAACTGAAAAAAGACATCGGGTGCGTGTGCTTTCGGTGGAAATAATAGATGTTAGTCAGACCGTTTACTTAATCCAACCCCGGCTGATCCGATGCGTTTTCCCCGCACCCACACCCCGATACATTTTCGAGCCTATCGCTATTATTATTATTTTTTTTCGCTCGTTTTCCACCCCACGCGCCTCGTTATTACGTCGATTTAGTCCCCCTTCTTAGTACCTTAGTTCCAGGTTCGTCTAATTATTACCCGCTTACGCGACGTTCTTTGAATATATGAGCCTGAATAAATAGATGGCGTGGCTTAGCGTGGAGTATCGCTTCTTGTTTAATTTGTGGTTTTCATTATCTTTCGGATATCTATCGCGCCAAATTCTTGCAAATGATGTAATTCGAGGAGAGGAACACATATCCCGCTGTTGCAACCGTTCGATCAGCTTTGCATATGCTCGCTTTCATCATCTTTTTTTGCACGCGTCTGCGCACCGTGGATGGGATCTATTTAATGTCCTCGCTAGCTAAATCATGTCCTCGGGGGCTGCTACGTAAGTTTTGCACGTTTTTACCCTGGCGTGCAGCTACGTCAAAAAAACGGCCGGCCAAATATGTTGCGCATGATGCCAGAAACTATTCGGATAAGTTCGAAATTAGGAGACAGGAGGCTGGACTGATGGGATTGCGCCTTAAATTTAGCAAACAGTGCGTGCGTGTGGGTACGCGTGGTTTGCCGCGTTTAAGGGGCTTGAAGCAAACTTGTAATGACAAATCGTTCTGTATGTTTCTTCGTAAACGACATGACCATGCTGTGGTAACGCAATTTTAACGTTGTGGTATTTTGCTTATTTATAAGCGTCTATTTTAAATAAACGTGTCTAGCACATAAACGTGTAATGTACATCTGCTGATTATGCGATTTAAACCCAATTATAAATGTACGTGTAATGCGCGAAACAACGCGAAAGAATCTTTTTACCTTCATGGAGGAAGAGGGCCACTTTAAGAACTTTTAAGATAGAACCACTGTAGCACTAACTAGCCTTGCCATAGTGCAGACTGTTGTTCTATCGCCATCTTTGATAGTATCTGTCACTTTTTATGTGCATGCGTGCAAATGTCGCTGCGTCTTTGGTCGTCTAGGTTCGCAGGGCAGAATTCTAAAAATATTCGGAAAAGGATACTTAAGCGTGGATACAATTGTATGTTAAGGTTATTGCCTAACGTAATCATAACTAGCATTTCGTTTATACCATATATTTATATGTATAATAATATGTCGGAAGAAAAAATGCTGAAGATAAAATTGAACTTTTAAAATTTCATAAGTCATCGTCATACCTCCAATGCTGATTTTGATATATAACTTTATTGTAATAATCTATTATTTTAAATAAAGGTAGACATTGTAAACTTTTAAATTATTTCCATATTTACTTATTATTGATTTTATTAAACGAGCGAATTACCTGTATGGTTTTGGCATATCCGCTTACACTATACGAGTTTTCCTCGCATGTGAATTTGCCAACTATATTAATTAGTTATAGCTCGAAGTGAAAGCTGCGATTCGTAAAATTAACGAGTTGCTTATTTAATCGCAACTACGGTACGATTATTCTAGGTTAGAACAGATAATAAGGTGATTGGATAGACATTCTGGTCAGCTATAGGGGTCGGAGTCTGTCGTTCTTGAATTTGACCACCAGGTGGGGGCACTTTGCGCGTGATTTTAGCCTATAGCCGCCGGGGCTTCCAAAAGTTTGAAGTGCACCATATTTATGGATTTTTCCCTACGTGTTCGTGCAGGCTAATGTGGTTCAGATGCTAAGGGGTTTCATATTGCATTCGGCTTTCTCCCGTATCTATTAATACCAGCACGCAGATGAGGAATTATAGGAGAGAGAAGCTTCCTTGATCCCCTCTGTCATTTTCTTCTTATTTCTTCTCCTTTTTTCCCCCTCCCCTACCCCATTTCCAGAGGTCCCCTATTTTCTTCCATACCTAAATCCCTCCTCTTTACAACTGATCGAGCCGTCTTTTGTCTTTTTTTTTCTTCTTCATTAAGATTATTCGCCTACGTAGTTCCTCCGTGAGCACGTCGAAATGAAGCTGGGGAAAAAATGGTCGCTCAATAATATACGCTCGTGTATCTATGTATTTGCAATGGAAATCTAAGATTTTAATTGCGTTGTATAATCTGCATTATTTCGTATCGTAATCGTGTCCGCCATTATAGACAGAGAGAGGGAAGGGAGTTGCATATATTGTCTTTTACTGCTTCTTCAGCCTGATTCGCAGGTTTTTTTCCACTACATTTATTTCCTGGCTTATGGGCCTATAAAATTGCCATAGGCGTACTGCCAGGCACGTATTTTTTTGCGGATTTTTAATTTGAGTATATGAGCCAGCCTCGCGAATATCGATTTCCATATTCAACGAAATTAATTTCGGGTTTTAGCATTATAATGGGGGGAATATTGTTTTTGTTGCTGCCATTGGTGGCTGCGCTTCGGGATAGGACTGTCGCCACATCGGTTCGCCGGATTTTTGTCATGAAACGAATTCTTAAAGGCCAGGACGACTACTAATCGATATTTATTAGACGCCGAAAATGTAACGAAAAAGGGATAAAAAGACAGTGACAACATTATTTTATATAAATATTGATAAAACATAGCTATATACATATATAGCACCAAAAAAAACGCTGCACGTAATATTAGTGATAAGGAACCTGTAAATATGGTTCTGAATTTAAATTGTGAATTTGAACTTTGATAATAAATTCAAACTTGCTAATTGTATTCTGAAAAATCTCGAATAAAAATTTTCAGAAATTTTAGTTATCGGGTAATATAAAAAGACGGCGCAAACCATCAGCAAAATACGTATCATTTCTCTGTAGTTGAAACCTATTTTCTGCAAAAATATTGCCCAAATGCTGTCATATGCCACTGTATTAAAGGTAATTTTAACGTATGTAGGATGAAATCAAGCTGTTAACCACATAGTTGACGTCCTGGGAGGTTTCCTCCTGGAAATAGCATAACTCGACCAATCATATAGTTACCTATAATTTCATTTGAAACTTCGTGCATCACATAAATGGACATAACGCAAGAGTGACCCGCGTTTCCAAATTCATTGTTATAATGGTATAATATTTCCGATTTGATTTTCATCAGAATTTTTCAAATTCTAATTAAACTTCCATGGCCATGAGCAAGTTGCTCGTCGTCGTCTACCGAACGGCTCACGAAAAAATTCATTTTAATCACATTTTTTGATAGGGGCAAATTTCAGCGCGAAATTATATTTTGCTTTGACGTACTTACAGCGTATACGAGTGACTATATTTTCTGCTTGGTTTTTGCCCCATTTTAATTATAAGTATTTCCTTCATTTTTTCCCCTCACAAATTCACGTAAGCAAATGTCGTTAATTTAGAATATCGCTTCCGAAAAAAAAGGAAGGCGAAAGGATGCAGGCTGCTCGGCGTAAATAGACGTAGCTTCGAATTTGAATTAACTTTTCGAAAAGCTGATTTCTATGCATTCTTGAAAGAGCTTTGGGGATGCTTTAATCATAACTGAATTAGGCTTAAGGAGTTGGTGTTTCTTCCACCTGTTTGCATCTGACATCATTTTCCAGGCTTCTGCGAGCCGAGATATCGCGAAACGTAATTACTTTTCAACATGAAACATACATGTAAATAAAATTTGTACAAATAAGCTTAGGTGAACGAACCGAACAACCTGCGTGAAATTCGGTGGCTTCTCCTCGATCCACCTTTATTCCCTTACATCGTAGACGGCAGAACTCTTTCGCATTAGCCTATTTCATTGTCATAATCAAATCATCGGGTGTTTTTTTTTTGGAAAATCGAACCAAAGGGTTATGAATGTTAATAGGAAAAAATCATGCACGTCTAACGGAATTGATGAAATAAGGATTTTGCTTTAGAATATCAACCTCGTTAATTGCTGGCAAAGCATCACATCCGAAGACCGCTTCGCTTTGGGATCTGTGTGGAAAAATGTGTAAAGTTGACCTCGAAAAAGGTTGAAAGTTTATACTCGAGAAAAAGGAAAATTTTGCAAATGGACCCTGATCGAGATTTTTTAAGTTCTCTCGACTTTTCCAGATTTTCCAGGGTCGAGGTACCCTGTTTATTGACTTTGCAATTTATAACCCACTTTGCGATGTTAAGCTAAATTTCCCTTTTATTTTGGTAACTGATTTTATTTGTTATTTTGTTTTTTCAAGTGGACGTCCGAGATGGTCCACGTCGTTTCCGTGACTCGACCTATCCCCCCCCTACCCCCTACATGAAGACGTTCTTTTTGAATGGCCCCTAAATTACTTTCGCCATATAATAATTTATTTGGAATTTCCCCAGTCATTGAACGATGGATACCTTCTTCGCGCGAAATCTCGCGAGCGCATGCAGTAATTTTTCCAAGGATATACATGTATGAAAATTGAAGAAATTTGTATGTTAGGTTTTTTTTGGCTCTTGTCGCTCAAACTGTTTAAAATGGCAGGTTTTTCCGTGGTTCTATCTCCCAAATCTGATGGTCGGTTATAGTTAATCGTGAGTTTGCTAATCCGCGATGAACCGTAATGGCGCCCCCGATCGTTGTCGTGGCTCGGCCAAAGTGGTCACTAGATTAGCCCAACGGCAGCCATGAGCTACGTTAGTGGTTGCTAGGAGCCAATTAGTGGCTGGCAGGCGTTTGTTGGTTGCTAGGGATTTTGCTGCCTCATCTGTTCGCGACCTAATTACGTCCACGCTACTCTCGTACATACATTACAGTGATTGAAGTTTATACTCTTAAAATTGATTATGAAATATCGCCTCAGAAAGTAGGCCTAGCGGGTTCAATTCCTCCGCAACGAACGAGGCTGCCTTTGGGGATGATATAGCCTCTCGTCATATATCATTCATTTTCTTCTAATTTTCTATTTTCTTTCCTTTTTTTGATGCAACGTCCCTCCATCCTCGCCTCCTACTCATCATTTTTTCTGCCCTATTTGGTTTTTTTCCCCCCGATCCATCTAATTTTTACTCGCTATCTCCTACGTTTTCTACTCGAAATATACCCTATGGACGTGTTTCGTTTCATTTATTAGGCCCGCAGCTTTCATTTTGTATTTCAGCATTTTTACCCAATTTTTTTGTGTGGCATTTTCATCTCAATTTCTCCGCACAAAAAAATTCCATCTCTTGTATAAGCTGATCAGTCATTTTCGACGGGTTTACGTTTTCACCCTACAATTTTCATACAAATTTTTATCTCTGTTTTATTTTGAGTATTTGTAGGCTCTTATCTTTTTTTCTTCCTCCTTTCGTTTTTTTTTTATAACTTTCCCCCATTTTTGAGATGCTTTATATTTAATCCCTAATTCGGATGTGATATTATATAGATGTGTCCCAGACCATTAAATGTTTGGATCCTTTAATCTCCTTCGTTGAACACTTCCCAACTTTGGACCTATAACCAATGTTGATAAATGAAACCATACTACGAGCCGAGAAGTTTCATTTTGCACGATGACTTCTTCCGCATTTAGTCTCAGATTTAAAAAGGTGCATTTTCACGGTGCTGTTATTATTAAAAAAAAAGTAAATATGGAGAGTTTGGGAAACTACTTTGCACGTTGATTTGCATGCATACTGTATATTACGAAGTATTTGCAGTATTTATTTTTTGTTCGTTTGAATCTATACGGTTAATGAAAATGTGTTCAGGCTCTCGAGCAACGCGACGTCGAGGATCTATTTTTCTCATATACGCGCCATTCATATCCGGAATTATTTTCCAAATTTTAACATCGCATAAGGGTTGGATCGCCTCGAGGATAAATTGCACTATGTCTGAAAGACAGCTTTGAGCAAACGAAAGCGTAAAATTCTATTAGAGCGGTAGCGATTCATAAAGTAGACGGGGAAACGTAGCAAAGTTCCGACATTTTTCGTCGGAATATTGTTTACTCGGCTTACATTTTCCATCGTTCTCATTTCTTCTATGCTCCCATTTCATTTTAGTTATTGCTGCCGTTGGGGGCCATTCAAAAAGGACGTCCTCAAAATTTTCCCAAAATTGGACTTCCCCTCTACCCCCTGTCCGGTTAATCAGGACTCACTTCCCCCCAACCGGACGTCCGAAACTTAAAAAAAAATCTATTCTGAAAATGTTAGTTTTACAACTTTGTAATCGAAAAACCTAAATTTTTTACTCTAAAAATGTTGGGAGTTTTTCCAATTTGTCCTCAGAATCTCTTTGAAATTTTGCAAATATCTTCTCGGAAACTGTTGAAAATGTTAATATATTTGTACTTGCGAAAACGTGAACAATGTTGCAAATTTGTCCACGGGCAAACGTGGAAAAATTTGCAAAGATGTCCTCAGAAAAGGTTGGATATTTTGCGAGTTTATGCCCGAAAAAAATGAAACTTTTTCAAATCTATACTGGAAAATTTTCAAAGTTATCGAATGGACCCTGAGTTTTTGAGTTCTCTGATTTTTCTAGGACTGGGGGGTACCCTGTTAACTAACTTTAGTTATTTATAACACATCGCATATATGCGATATGGCTCTCCAGTTCATCTTTTACATTGAGAACTGATTTTATTTGGCATTTTTTGTTATCGAGTGGACGTTCGAGTTCCGTCATACTCCTCTCCCTTCCTTTGTCAACACGGTGTCCGTGACTCAACCTATCCCCTACCCCTACACGAGGACGTCCTTTTTGAATTGCCCCTTGTTGGTTTCGACAAAAGGATTTTAAAAATTCCGATTTTCTCAATCATCTCCTTCACGCTCGTATTTTAATAGGAGGTTTCGATGTCCAAGTTGACAAAAATAAATGTGACGTCCCGAACGCCGTGCTAGGGAATAAACATCGCATGCAAAACAGTCGTTTTTTTCCCACACATATACATTATATTCCGAGCAGGAATAAGAGTAAATCATTTTCAGCGTTTAGATCTCGGCGCGCAGATTAATCCCGAGTGGGCATAAAAGAGAGCGAGTCGCAACTCACGCTGCCCACCCTCCGTCGAATGGCCACTTAATGTTAGATACGTATGCATGGGACCATTAGGCAAATTTATGCCCCTGCACTAAATGCCAAATGAAGGCAAATTTATGGGACCGTTTAACCCTTTGAGCCCTTTTGCGCCGGATGATCTTAATCAAGTTGTCTGTTGCGCCGAGTTCTGCCTGGCTCCCCCATTGTTCCTCCGTACGAATAAAACTAATAACAATGGACACGAGATGGACGCGCTGACCCACCTCCCGAATGTTTACCGATTCACGAGGGAGCATTGAACAGATTTTGTTGTAGGAATTGGTCTCGCCATTTCATCGCGGATTCGGTATTATTGTCTACTCGATGCATCAGGGTGGGAACAGAGTGGACCAGTTTCCAGCCGCTCGGCACCCGAAAAACACTAGCGCCACCCAGCGTGCTACCTATGAGGCATGCGTTTTCAATG
>JAQGBX010000920.1:0-29076 GCA_034698745.1 Megaphyllum sjaelandicum
GGCTGTCATTTCCATGATTGACGATTGACGATTAGAAAAATAGCCGGGCGGCTATTTCACAATCTCCAATCTCAATCTTTTCCTCTCGTTCTCTGATTGGTCGAGATTTCGACGCAATCTTAATCATAATCATAATCGTCAATCATAATCTGTCGTCTGATTCGGGCTTTACATGTATACAGTGCTTGTCTCAAATACATGTAGTTTATGAGAAGTTTTGTTCCTAATATTTTTTTGCGGTGTTCCCAATGGAGCACCGGCACAATGCATCGTTTTACCATCTCATGGACACGTGGTTTCTGAAGTTTGAGCTATGTTGCACGATGGTCGCTGAGTGGTTGTAACATCTCCCACTTTATGGTGTTGATTTGGCGCACAAAGATGGCCACCGCCCAGCACTATCTACACGAGCTATCATTACTCGCTTCATCTGTTGACATAATACATGGACGCCAAAAAGAAATGGTCTACTGCGTCACTCGCTCGTCCTTGAGCCATCTTGCGAGACTGCAAACACCGCCAAAGTGCGTTTTAAAAAATATAGTACACGGACACGATGGCTAGGTCTTTGCCAAATCTGTTTGTTGTTGTCAAATACTCTACGGGTTTCTACCATCTTGCCATGTCGTGGTTCGTGGAAATTATTGCCGCTATATCTCGCTGTCTTTCTGGCTCAATGTTATTTTTTTTTTCTTTATGGCTTAGCGTGCGTGTCTTAAAACGCCTGAATGACGTCAATCGTTACACGTGACATTTGATCCGGCTGGGTGATCGATTTTTCCACGCACTAATAACACGTAGCTACATCCTTAGTTTCCTGGCGCCCTCGAGGCTCGAGCACCAGCCTTTGCTTCGAGTGTAGGCCCTGGGTCCGTGGCTGCATGTTGCGACTGCTTTATGTATCTACCATTAGATTAATTTAATTAATGTTATACGAGATCGGCTGATGAGTAAAGAGCGTTTAATTATGCGTTTAACGTACATACAGGATCTCTTAAGAAATTGCTTCTGGCACAAGAACAGTTGGTACTGTGTATGGTCTTCTGGCGAAGTGGGTATAGAACATTGTTTGCCAAATTATTGTGACGTTTTTAACACTGTCCTGCCCTTTAATCCTCGTAATATGCACGTGGAATAAACGCCATTTTTGCAGTATCTCTGTAATCATCATAAGTGAATGTCAACTCCTCGAGAGGTGCTGCAGGGAGTCAAAGACAAACAGCATGTTTTGGCAGTGTCATCCGATAATGGGGCAAGTGGCTAATTAGGACATCTTTTCCACACCGTTTCCTTCGGTATTTTTTTTTTATTGCGTTTGGTTTTGAGAAATCAAAATGATGCTCACTTGTTCTAGAAAGCGTATGTGAAGCATCTTAATCGACATTCGGGATATGTTAACTGATCTTCAACTGTTTTGGAAAAATCCAAGAAGGCATGTTTAATCTTGAACGGTTGAGTTATTCTGGCACCGTTGAACATTTGAATGTTATCTCGGTGCACTTCAGGAATGTGAGTTTTGGGTGGCATATTAGCATTATGGCAAACTTATTTTAGGGTCGTCAGGAAATTGGAGCTGACAAGGCGGAAATTATAGCGGATATTGCGGTAAATAGGAATGCATATGCATTTCCTGCTGCGCCTTCACATTTGATAGCACTGGCCACGGATAAGCATCTTTGGAATATTTTTAAGATTTTATTATGCCTTTTGCTTGCTGAACATGTGCACACAAAATTATTTTATCTGAAATATCCGTTTACTTTTCTTATTTTCAAGATAACAACATGAAGCCGGTATGCAATAACCAGTCATGCTCTCTGTGCAACAATGTTAGGTTCTGCTCAGTAGAAAATTCATGTACCATAAATCTGTTTTCAACAAATTGTCGGCATATATTTATGATTGAAACAACCCAAATTCTAAAGAAATGGACAAGGTTTGTGACAACGTCTATTGCGAAATTCTAATTCAACATGGAATTTGAAATGCAATGCTGTTTGTATGCGACGTTATCACAATGCCTGAAACATCTTTTGTTGATTTATGCTAACGTTTGAATATGAACGTTCACTTTTTCTGGTGTTGTATTTTGGAACCCACTGTATAAGATACATGTATCATGAATTTTAAATTTTTGTGTTTTTTTACAAAAAGTTTAGATAGGCAAATATCACATGGTAGACCACAGTGGTTGTTGCATTGGGGCAGTGGGGGAAGTCGCTGGCTGAACTAAATATAAACCCAACTGTATTGAAGCATTTCATTAACTTGATTAATGCGGCTTTGTTGGTCATACTTTATCTGCGTGCATGTGCAAATATTTTCCTGCATAATACATTCATCTTGTTGCATTTATGCATCAAGCCGTTCGTGTACGAGAGCTTTCTCGAATTCGGTTACTGTGGCAGCTCATGCGAAACAAAAAAATCATGTGCCTCAATGGCCCTTTACAAATAGAAATGCCCGATACGTTTATAGCGTTTCGTTGAAAGTGCAGCAAGTACGAAGGTTTGTGTTGCTTATTTTTTACATAAAACTCGCATTTAACTATGAATGCATAGCTGCAATGCTAACGATACAGTTTGCTCGCTCCTCTTTTCGCATAAACTAAATTCATGAATCTTTTCGGATGGCTAAGCGTCTATTTATCTTCATTTCTAAGCATAAGGATTGCCATTGAGCCCTCGTTTATGTGCCACACATTGACTGCGTTACTAATAAAACTGCAAAAGGAAACGACCTGTGTGTCTGCGAATAAATGATGACAAAGCAAGCATTTTGATACATTTATGGGTCCTTGAATTTAGTAAGCAGTATAAATGTATTATAATGATGCCTTACGGCGAGATATATCGCATAAGTATGCTTCCTTTACGATTCTGATTCAACTGGATTCTCTGAATAGCTAATTTCAAAATGGTACTCGTGCAATATGCTGGATTCAGATTTCCATTGTTAAATCTACACACACGGTGTACATGTAGACTGTATACTTGTTATTTGAAATAATTAAATGCACAGAGGACACATTAAATTATCAACTGTACCAAAGTTTAAACTATCACAAACTGTATCTTGGTGGAAATGGCCATAAACGTGACATGGATGAATAATGTTAATTTCTTCGTTTAAGACGAATTCCGAATTCGGATATTATTTTTTTGTTAGGCCTACTAAAGCGAATGAATTGTGGAGTTCCATAGTAATATAGTAATCACGCTATCTTACGTTGAAACAAACTTTAGACAATAAGAAAAAAATAGGTAAGTTATGACGGGGAATTTCTTTGATATAAATCACATGAACAGCAACCTCCCATTCATATACATGTTCGTGGGGTAGGATTCATTCAAACGTTGATGCAATTTTAGTTCTTATTGTTGAAGTCATGTTTTTTATGGCTTACGGTTTAAACGAATAAATTTTAATGGCCTGTAACGTCCTTTGACATTTTTTCTTAACGAGGTTCAGTTGGATTGAGTATGTTTGGCATTGTCATTGCCATGTCATGCAGTATATGTGGAGCAATTTGCTAAATTTTAACTAGCTAAGGGTTAATTGCAGCTTCGATATTTGACAGGAAAAAGATAACGATAGAAACGACACGTGAATGTTCACTTATGTTGCAAGTAAGCCAAATGTGCTTGACGTATGCCTCATTTATTTGACAATACCGATGGCAAGGTTGTACATTCACAAACTGCAATATTGCGGGGGGAAAAAATTATGCTTGATCTTTTGGGAACCATTCACTCTTGAATCCAATTTTCTGTTGCATAATGCAGCCTACGCCTATTCCTATCGCTTTTTGCAGCGTCCTTGAATTCAGTCTTATTTGGAGCCCGCCAGGAGAATCCTTCCCCCCTAATGAGATTTGAATTGGATCGATCACGAATCCTGATAAAGAAATCATTTCATGGTTGCATTATCTGATTTCCATATACGAGTATGTTCGCAAATGCCAGGATGCGGGTCAAACAAAGGCGCGTCCTTTATGCACCTCATTGCTATTCTCGTTGCGAGAGGTCCAGAAGCGGATCATGGATGAACTTCAGATTAAATGTCCTTCGCATCATGTCTTAGACCATGACATTTCAATGTCTTCATCGAGGCTCGATCTACCAGAATCGTTTTTACACTTTCGCAACACATCCCACTACAGCTGCAATTGATGGTAGATTATCTGATCTTCATATATGGTCGGAAATTTGCAATGCGATTGCAGTAAGACTTATTGCATTTGTAGGCCAAGCGAAACAGCTTAATAATAAAAAGATCCTCTCGAATGCATCAATTAATTGCATTTTAAAACGATGAAGCAAGCCAAACATAAAAAAATCAATATATTTTTTTCTTCTTTTATTTCAGTTTCCAGAAAAAGTATGGGTGGCAGATATAACAGTAACCGATTTCTCTTTCTTGAGAGTTGATCATTCGTTTTGTCTTTCTAGATAGTCAACTCCTTGCGGACAGTCGCTAGCGAAGTTCCGGTCGTTGAATATTCCATGTAGGCAGGAGCAGTCATGTGGTTACTTCGGATTTCCATCGGTCCTCCGGGTGAACGCCGGCTCGACTCGAATGTCGCTTGATTAAAGACGGTCGGAAATCTGCTAACCCTGTGCCCAAAAATAGCTATGGACTTAATCATGAAGGATATATTCGCAGAAGTAGCCAGTGGTCAGCAGAGCAGGAACGCCCGCAGCGACAGGCAATCGTCTTCGTCGTCCACCCTCACCTTGTCCTCCATACTGGACGCCAATAAGGAGTTTCCGACGCTCCAATCGCCTCCGGATTCGGACACTGGCTCTTCGGAGCACAGTTGCGGCACCCATGGCAGCCAGCAGATGTCGCCCGAATACGACACCGACACGCCTCCTGCGGCTAATGGGGCATCGACGGCAGGATCGCTGCTGTGTCTTTGGAGCGGAATCTCACCCACCGAACCCCTTTTGACAGGTAAAATGGCAGTGTGGACGGTGCATGGCGTTCAATACCAACGGTACAAAACGTAATCTCAATGTGCATAAGCTTAACTGAGTGTTCAGGGCTTGTATATGTTTAGTCAGTTTGTATCATATGCTCAAATAAGTAATTGATACTAAGTGCTCCTCAGTTAGTACATGAATTTCGCGAGCTCCTATAGCGCTTTCGGTCACTCTATGCATCATTAGCGGCAATTAACTGCATTGGGTGTGGCCATTCTTCTAAACAATCTACATTATTTAGGCATATCGGTTGAATGTTATAGCGAAATGGGATGGGTAGACGGGCAGAACAAGTCGGCGGTATACGTGATGTGGTCATTATGGACTTGACCTTCAATGGCCTGTTTCAATGACGCTCACATTTTGGGGTCATATTAACCGATGCAAAAGTTGAACCTTGTACTACTGTACATGTATACGCAAGTACTGACTATACACGTACAGTACGTCTAAATCGTGGTGTTGCATTGCTTTACTTTTTAATTTGTATTGCATAGTGCCGTTGGCATTAGTTCAATATCCGATTATCACATTTACTGTATTACTTCTATAATCAAAATCGAAATTATTTACACAACTTGATTTGTTAGTACATGCACTTACTCAACGCATTATCTCCAGTTAAGAAATTGGTGTTAGGCTGTGTTCACGACAAGAATTCCTGGAAATTCAGGTATTCCTGGTATCTGACAATCGAAATAACTAGAACTCGTCTCGTGTACATAGTAGTTTCCGGTAGACAAGTTTTTGCTAATCTTACCAATCGATGCCGCCTTCTATATCTTACCAAGGCTGCTGGACATTATAAAATTGTCCTTTTTTTTCGGTAGTTTTCATTCCTCACAATCTATAGTACAAAAATAAAAAGTATACGGAGAAAAGTCGTTAAAATTGTTTCACTGTTAATTTGTTAGAGTGTTATATTTATTTCATTTATCTCCGAAATGTTTATAATTAGTATGATCTATCTCCTCAGTTTTTGGAGTTACAAACCTTCTATAGGCCTACTTGCCTTGCCGCCTGGACTATAATTAAACCCAATTAAACGGTCATTCATAAATAATTCAACGTTTTGGTACTGCTACTCTCGTTATGGATTTGTTTAAGCTAATCATAGTGCAGTATCTCTGTAAACGTATATTTACGGCGAGTGTATTTCTCACCATGATTCAGGCCAAGGGAGGCGGGTCATGACAGTTTGTAGTACAGTAAAACCTGTTAAGAGTGACCACCAAAAAAAACTGCAATCTTGGTCACCGTACACAGGTGGTCAGTATACATAGAATGCCTGAATTAAATTAAAATAATGAACTTGTACTTATACATGAACATGTTCATGCATGTAGTAAAAAACCACAAAACCAAAAAAGTACAGAATCATCATGTCCAATTGCATTACATACAGTACAATTATTATTGCTTTATTACACATTTGTCTTTTTAAAGAAAAAATTACATAATGCATTGTAAATTTCATTTCTTGCATTTTTACGAGTAGGATTCGTAGAAGTAGCATCAAAATCTTGATGCCAGCATATGCTAAATGGGACTGGCACCCCTCTGGTTAAATCCGGGTTTCCTGCTCAAGAGTTCTATAATCAACAGTTGGACTTTATTAATAAAAAAAAATATTGGACAAGCGACAACGATGTTTGTGCTCACCTTGGATGACCCGTGATAATTGCAAATCTGCCCTGGCGTATTTAGAGCATTTGTCTATAAATGGATGGAATGGAAGGGTACGGGGTGTGGCGCTCTATTTAGAACATTTCATACCTAAAGCCTAGATTAATTAGGTATGTACGCGAATCAACGTTAGTGAGAAAATGCACTCTGAATTAATAAAATTCATATAGTGTAGTACGTGCCTAGCCCGCATGCTGTAATTGATTGCTGACGGCAATGTATTATTCACGCTGTTGCTACGTTTGTTGTGGTGATTCTGAAGAGCTAAAAATTACAAAGTACGAGGAATAGCTGCGTGAAGATATACGACTCATATTTGCCACCACGTCGTTGATAGACACTTTTCTCCACGTTAACGGTGATCGATGTTTGATTTTCTATTTCAACGCCTGGCGGCGGTGGAAACATGAGGATTCCTCCACGCATGCGCCAGTAAGCTCCGGCCACGTGGTAATGAAAAGCTTGCAGTGTGCGTGTCCAATAAGATTTATCAAAAGACCGTAGACAATCTAGTTTTAACTTAGTTTGCAATGCTCGTTTGATAATGTGGAAATGTGGTGTCTTGGTTCAGCCCTTAAAAGAAATGTAATTTTGGCAAGTTCCATCTCCCTGTTTCATTGTTTGAGGAAGGTTTTTTTTTCTTTTTCGGAATCGACCTGGTTGAGTGCGTTTCCTCGTCCACTTCCTGTCGGTTTTGCTCGGAAAATGTCGCTTCGTTCGTCAAGTGAATGGTCAAGTTTATTTTCTTGGCGAGGACATCTTCACTGTCGAAGAAGTATATTTTTTACCGTATAAAATCTGCGTACTTGAAAATTTAGGTAAATGGTTCATGTTGACCACATTATTATATGAAAAACTGTTACCAAATATTCGTTGATTGTCCGGAATGGACGCTTTCTTCGCCGAAATTGAGATCTTATTACGGCGAGAAAGTAGGAGAAAATGGCAAATATTATATGAGAAATATTGCTTTCATTTCGGTGTTGTTTTACACGAAATCCTCTCTTACATCATTAAGCAGATGAGAAGCCTTATACGGATAGTGTCGGCTTTTCTTCCGGACAGTGCATTGTCTTATCAATCTTTTTATCCTAACGTTTGTTTTCATTTTACGAGGGAGTTAATACACCCGGAGTTAAATGGGGTTTTCGCCCCATCTGCCCAGCTAATCGATATCGACGTGTTTCCTGAGCCCAGAAGAGGGCGCCACTTCCCCGCTATCGCGGATTCGTTTTAATGGGCTTTTGACGTATAGGAGAGTGAGGAATTTCTTTTTTTGCGCTGTCGAGTCGCAATGCGGATCCATAATAATCCTGATTTGGGTTATTTTTATCCCAGCGCTCAAAAGCTTCACTCCTGTTTCAAGACAGACGATGCGAGGATGCATTTCCTCAAGGCTTCCTAGCGTGTACTGATTGCCAACTTTAAGGGGGAGCTTCTCACTTCAGCGAGCTTTTCTTTAATGTTTATCCGACTTAATCTTCGATCTAAAACCCTCAGCTTTCCTCATTAGTGGTTATCAATCCATCGGATTTCGGGATGCAATTGTCCTTTTTTTCAAAGAAATATTGCGAGAAACGTTCTAGAAAAGCAGTTTAGACTTTTAATTCAGGCTTCATGGCCCATTCATATGCTTGTTAAGAACATGTTTTGGTTTTTGTAAAATATGTTATTTTTTTTGTTATATTTTTGAAGATGTCTAAGCGTTAAGGAATATGATCTTCCGGTCGTCCAATATATTTGTATTTTTAAATTCGGTTGTTTGATTGGGAAAATTGTTTTCGGGTATAGGTATTTTGCGTTTTCGCACCGTTGAACTTTTAGACATTTCTATTACGTACGGCACTTAAAATATGGAATATCAATAGTTTTTAACTGGATTGCCAACATTATCTTCATCATTTTTTGAAAGTTTGCTCCTTGTGCTCGCAACAGCAACTGAAAATCTCACAGGGTTTCAAGATAGTTGGATTAGTACATGTAGCCTACTTATTCAACCCTTTGAAAAATCCCACATTGATGAAATTTTTCACACCTAAAAGTTACCCAAAAAGCATCGAAGATTACGACGGGGTCTTGGCGCACTTCCGGAACATATGGCAAAATTGGCAAAATTGCACCTGATAGACTTTGCTAGGATATACTTCGTTGCTTGAGCATAGATGGCGCTGGGATCTCACGATGTCTATTGGCAGTTGTCAACTTTTGATGACCATCATTTTTTTTCTCTCGTTTCTATTTAGACGCCGATTTGAAATTCTGCAAGGACGGGACGAGTCTCGGTGACCTGACGCACCTGAGCGGAGGCTACGACACATCGTCCAGCTCTTCAACGTCGCGAGCCAGCTCCACGGTGACCATGCTGCACCGGTCAGTCACGTCCAACACGCTGAGCACGGGCAAACCTTACCAGCTCAGCCACCAGGGGGCCTCCTCCTCGCCCGCCGCCCAGCAGTCCGCTTCGTCCTGCCACAGCCACCAGCATTTGCTAGCCTCGCCGCCAGAGGGTGTCGGTGGCGGCACCGTCCCGCCTTGCAAAGTGTACTCTCCGCGCCTGGAGAAGTGCCGTTCCGCCCTGAAGAGCATCAGCAGCCCCAACTTCACCTTGCTCAAGCTGCAGAAGGCGCTCTCTCACACGTCGCTCATCCTGGGTGGCAACAAGCCCCGCAAGGGGTCGCTGTCCAGCAGCACGCTTGACCTGAGCAAGCCCATGCCGTCTTCGGCGTCCACCACCTCGTGCCCCAGCGCCGGCTACAGTGGCGCCGCTCAAATGAACCACAGTGCCAGCAGTACCCTGAGCGGATGCGCCTCACCATCGCTTAGCCACTCTTGCAGTAGCGGCAGCGCCGCCGCCGGCAAGGCTCGCAACCTCGCCTCTATGCGCCTCCGCCTTTCGCTGCCCAACCGCTGCATGGCGTGCGGATCGCTCGTGGCCCAGGACAGGATCCAGTGCAAGGGCTACATCTTCCATCGGGATTGTTTCAAGTGCTCCAGGTAGGAATCATCACCCTATCATTGTTTTTATTTGAAATTGCGCCGAAATGCATCTGGTTAGGTTAGTGACGAACAAGTGGCTGCATGCGGAAAGGCGAGCAGAAACACTTCCAACTTTCGTAAAAAAAAGTGGAAGTACGACCCTCTGGAAAAAAAAATGTACACTGTCAGAGTTTATGGTGTTTGCCTATATAATAGATCTCTTCAGTATATCGTGTTGCTGTTAAGGGGTCTCCTTGACGTATAAGTGTATGAAAAATGTAATCTTCCTCTACATTGGACATCACGCCCATAAATCTTCCAAATATGTAAAATAAGAACACAAGTCGTTATTAACCGTAAACTTTGGAAATAATGCCAAGCAAACCGAATGAAGAATTCTGGCGCATAATTCAACTTGCAATTAGTACTCTAATTCAGGAAATGAGCTTACTTCTACTGAGGAAGTTGAATTATAAAAAGTCAAGTAGCCTACATGTAAGTTATTTTCTTCAAATTTCACAAACGTCAATTTGAAATTCAGTCAGTTTGATATACTGCATGTATTACAAATGTGTGAAATTTAAAAGGACAAATTCATAATTTCTAGTTATTTACTAAAACGGCCTTCTTCGAAAAACTTGTCCGTTGACCACCCTGTTACATGTATCAGTTTTGTGCGCTGAACTGTCATTGAGTGAGGCTCACTCCCAAGTTTCAAAGTTTGGTTTTCTGAACTAGGCGATAGATGTCGTTACTGAATCACTAAAATTAAATCCAACGTTATCACGATTGGCTGTCATGAAATCGCATATCTGTGATCCCGTTTTTGTTTTGATTGGGTAAGGAAAAGGCGGTGGGAGGATTATAACGCAAAAAGAATAAGAAATATGCCATATGCCCGACACCGAAATTGCTTTTTCGACTTGAGTCATCAATTTGCATGTGTAATTCAATTTAAATAAAATGGAGAATGAACACGTTAAGAGGAATTGGTTCTCCATCAGGAGGTGGCAGAGTATACGACTCCACAAAATATTACAATACTATTACAGCCTGCTCTTTAATTACAGTTTTGCAGGCATTTGCCCACCTACCGTTGTTCTTCCCTTACATTAATTGAATTTTCCTGCCAGATGCACACGAGGATATTTTGTTGTTGAAGAAATTAGCTCTGTATATATGTGCGACACTGTAGCAAAAAAGTTTCGTATGAATTGCGGTTATACAGGGTGTTTATGAATCCATATAGTTTTGCGTTACGTCGATATAGGTCTACATGTAAATTAAGCCCTTACCAATAAAATTGGTACTTGCAGGAAGAAGCTTGACCAGTGTCACTTTTGGCAGTCGTGAAGTCACGTGTGCAAAGGGAATGCATTAATTGTTTTAAAAACAGCGATAACCGCGACTAAATTATTTAAAACCAATTAGCATGTCGATATCGAGCACGTGATTTCACAACTGCCAAAAGTGCAGTACCATTCTTAAAGCTTCTGCCTTAGTGCCCCTATTATATTCGATCATGTGGGGCTTTGATATCCTATATAGGATTTATCATTTTAAGTAGACTCATAGTTTCTCTTTGGACACTCTGTAGAATGAATTTAAGACTCGTTGAGTGCTTGACATTATTATTGGATTAGCCATCTCATAGAAACTCACTTACTCTTACAAGTGCAAAAAAAGCAATGGTGTTATGGGCTTATAAATTTTGCAGTTAAGACTATGCTGCAACCGGAAGGGGAATGTGCGAATGCGTTTGGCTTCTGCGACCTAAATGACAAAAAAATCTCGTCTGACTTTAGTATTAATTCCTATTAGGCTTATTCACTGCGTAAAAGTCATGACGCATTCTCTATTCGTTGGTCTTCCTGAAGCTATGCGCTATCGAAACTGCAACATTGCGGTAAATGCGAAAGGTAATGCGGTCAAATCTCTGGAGGAAGTGCTTTTTTCTTTTTGTTTTTGCGCTTTCGCTCGTGTCTTATTTTGTTCATTGTCACGTCTCTTTTGGATCCACTGGGAATGTTTTGCATTGTTTTTTTTCTATATTAAGACCTACGATGCAGCTTAAATCTCCTACTTGAGGAGGAATCTCTGAATGAAGAGCGAGGTACGAGATTGATAAAAAATAGGATACGCAGCCCTGGAGACTCGAAACCTAATAAAGCGAAGTAGACCAAATTGAGAGGACACGCCATTGCGTCATATTTGAACCCATCCTTGAATGAATTGCGGAAGTGAAAACATCCAAATAATAATGGCGCTCGTAAGCTGTCCCTGTTTGATGCCACCCCCGAAAGGAAGAAAATGCCTGACCAAAGCCTAATCTGGCTAGTGCAGCCAGCAATTATATTTATCCACCTTCTGGCGGATTATTTAATAGACGAAACAAGCATGGATTCTTGTGCTTTTCAACGTGTAGTGGATATGCCTCGAGTGGCACTGCGATGTGTAGGGCCTATTGGTTCATGCGAAGATAACGTGCACTCATCTATAGATCACACTCCAATACCGAGGAGTGTTCAGTTATTTGCTTATATATTTAGAATTGATAGCAGCACCACCTGCAGCTAGTGGCGGATGTGGTTAGGCAGCAGGCGAAAATACTCCATGTATGTCAAACTGAGCCATGAATGGACGACCCTCGTGGGATGTTATTAAAATAAAAATGAAAACGTGCTTTACATTGGTTAAACATTTATTGTATTTTTCAATATTTCATTATTTAACTTATTCGAAACTTATTCTTTTCAGAATTTCACTAGTAGTTACAAGTCCTGTATATTAGCAAATTGGACCGAGCGCGAGTAATAGCTCTATACTTGCTTCTCAGATAATATGAGTGCATGGAACCATCTGTTATCATAATTCCGAGATTCGTTAAATATAGTGCATGATCTTCCATCATGCGTTAAATAGGGCAAGAAGCCTTGACATTTGATCTTCTTTGGTTCATTACTAGTAAGAAGATACTAAGTGTTTGGCCTATCATCTTTATCTTCATGATGGTCATCAATGCACTTTTCCGCTTGTAGTTCATGCATCCATCAAGTACTTTATTCTTGAATGAGTGTTGATAAATTGGCATTTGACGCAATTTGGGGCTTTTATGATATCCGCTGAATAGCGGTAAGGCATGCAGCCAGAAATGACGAACTCGCATAATCCTTATTTTACGCAATTAGTCAGCGCTTATCTCAGTTCGTACAAATCTAAATTAAACAAACTTGCGAGGGAAGAAATAAGGCATTTATTGACACGGTCAATACCTATAGATGGCATTGCAACGATGCGCGAATGTCCGAGGCGACATGGATGTTGTCTTTGAGAATCTCCAAAGAGGGGACATTAAAGCTAGAGCTTAAGCCATAGCCGCGTAATTATCACATTATATCCAGAAACCATTTTATGCCTAGCTTATGGCGCTTAATATATTTTGATATGAAATCACGTTTAGCCAATCGCCGTGCGACTTTGTTCGCTCTATTGCGTGGGACACTGTACATAATTGCACCTAGCGCTTGCGTCATAAGACAGTTTTCGAGCGTGCATTATCTCCTGACATTTTAATAAAATGAGGTTCATTGTCCTCTTTAGCTGTTATAACAGGCGTACGTGCACGAGGGAGATTATCTTCGTACGAATCAATCCCCTATCGATAAGGAATTTGATGATATCCTTATCGATACAGTGCATGCTTGCATGTGGATGCATGGGGTGATGTATGCGTCATTGATTTGATCTGTTAACGGTGTACAAATAGTTATACAACTGCAATTTTTATGTATGATTGCTGGAGCATACATGCATGTATAGACATTTTTTTGAAAATTATTTTGGAGAGTTTTCAAATCGGCGTAATAGATAGTTTGTGTATATTTGCAAATGGCATGGCAACCTTTAGTTTGCTATTTCATATCCAAAGAATTGTTTTTGATTGTTAAGTCGATGATTGAGGCGTTGGCAAAAACTTGAGTGTGATATATGGCTAAAACTATTTTATATAGTTCATGTTTTTTTATGTAATTTTTTTTTTAATTTTAAGAAAACATTCAGTATTTATAAACATTTATATTTTTCCCATAATGAAATAATAATCATGATCTATCTTAATTCCTAAACAGAAAACGATAGGCGTTAATGAAATGTAAACTTTTTTATATTTATTATAATTTTTATAATTGTTAAATTTTTATACATAATTCATATGCATTCGCTAATGAATCATGGTATTTGTATACCATGAAATGTTTTTCTTAACTATGATTCAAATGAGATACACAGTACTTTCAGTCCAGACAAATAAGATGTTAGAAATTTCAAAAGTAATTCATGGCATAAATAATACTTGAAATACTTCAAAGTTTTCAACAAATTCAGAATTGCATTACAATTTTCCTCTAAAGCTTAAAGTTTGTTACATTCCTCATAAAATATCATACAAACATTAACAAAAATCGGTGTACAACTCTGCATTTGGGGAAATATTGCCATTTTTTTAATTTCTAGCATTACAGATGATATTGTTTAGAACCCCTATATGGCATATGCCCACTTTGCGTCGCGTTGTTTTAAAGGATACATGTACTGTAATGAAAGAATATAGAACAAGAAGGTTAGCCAAAATAATTGAATAAAAATTATAAAACATGCCTGATCCAAGATTTGAGCCACCAAGTAAATCTCGTAAGGTAGATTTTATTGCATTCAGCACGTCTTTTAGGTACGATGCAACCTGCAGTTCAGCATGGGATTTATTCAAAGTCGCCCAGATTTCCATCATGCATTTAAATGACGCACTTTAAATGGAACACATCGTTTAATCAAACTTGACTTCTTTATACGCAGAGAGGGAAACATGCAAATTCAAACGCTTTCTTAAATCGAAAAACTTATGCGCAAACTCAGTCTCGTTTATTTAGAAGGTCTAGGATTAGTCAAATATACTTTAGTCCTCAGAAAATTTCCTGAAAAACCAATAAAACCTGCGTTTTGTTTGGTTGTGCGAATTTTGAAAAACATGTTCCTCGAAATGTCCTTGTTTGTATGGATTTTAATATTCGAACGAATATTAATACTGTATATGCTTTTACCCTCCCTCTCATCCCTGTTTAAATTTGCAGCTCAGATGAAACGAAATAAATTATAACATTTTGTTTTATTGGATGATGGCTTTTCATGCATGCTTATCAGTGCTTGAGTAAACCGTGCTCGGACTTTTTCAAAAATTGTCACACATAACATGGACGTAAAATGATATAATATATTTTAAACTAACCTCTGTGTGTCCTTTCATAAAGGGTCATATCTGACGATAATATCTGCGAATCTGTCTCAAGTACATAGATTTGGGAGCCAAATGTGCAATTGAAACCAAAACTTAAATTGGTTTTTTTTTGTTTTTGATAAGTATTTCTTGATAACACATTTTACGAAGCAGCATTCGTATAACTCATTGAAAACTTCTTTCCAGGTAGCCTTAATTTTAATTTGAAAGGAGTTATTGGTGATATTGAAAAGTCACTCAGACATTGTTCAAATTAGACCAGTTTTTATCTGCTTTTTGTCTAGACTGTTTATGAAATACATCATGTACTTTGCTATTGGATTTGTAAAAAAAACATCGTATAGAACCAAAAGCATATGGGTATATATAACCATTTCCGAGGTTGGAGAATTTCTGAAGTGTTTCTACATGTAGCTGCGCCGTTTGAATTTCTTGATTGAAGTATGGCGCAAATAACACATGAGAAAATGAAATGACTACGGTAATATAGTAATGGACTTCATCCATCCGAAATATTGACTGGCTGCATCTTCGAAGAAAGTGTATCCCGAAAATCGATTTGAAAAGATAATGGCGCTGTCGATTTTATAGCTGTTGATCTTTAAAATCGTGCAGATATTACATGTGATAGGAAAAGGATTGATTGCGTTACACATTACTCTATAACCATTATGATTTTTGGATGTTTACCGTGAACTTGCGTTTTATTATTATACAATGCGGAAGTTTCATAGGTTGCGTCTGAGCACCACTATTGTTTCCAGAGCCTTTGCATCATGTAAAAGATTAAATGAACAAGCGAGTATTATACATATATAATGAATGAGTAAATATTTTCAAATTCATAAATTAATTGATCTTTAACGTCTGATTTTCCTAAATTGGCTCTACAGTGTAACACACGGCTGAACGTTGCAAACATTTCTTTGCGTGACCATTGACTGAATTTCACCAGTTGAATGTTTTTCAGTATAGCTTGCAAGTTCTTAGCCAACACACCTTGTTGACCTCGCACCTACTGGCTGCTTATCATTTTCGTCCCCCAACATGTAGTTTTACGAATGTTTGTAATTTTTTTTAAAAAACTTATTGACGACAGGGATTTCCATGCGTAGTTGTCATAAGCTAAAAAAAGACTACTCACTTTTGTCATGATTGCTGAGAATATTGACCATAGCATAGCCCCCCTTCATCCTGCATTGAATTTGTACGGACTCAAGATTTCCAGGTATGATACCAAATTTAACATGTCATGAAACAGACAGTTGATAACTTCGAACCAAGTTTATGCACGTAAAAGGTAGGCTATACCGCGATATAGCCAATTATCTATAGTAAAAAACGATCTTACGGGGGTCACCTATAAAACTTTTGCGGTTGATTAGTGTTGCTATATACATGTAGCATGATGCTCACGTGTTCATGGTATGCTGGAAATTTCCCCGGACCTATCACGTTGCCTACATGTACTTCGATGTTTTTACATTGAATCATGTATGTTTGATCTAAATCCTTTTGCTGGTATCGATTTTTTTTCTGATAAATTTTTACCCACCGAAATCGACAATTCATAAGATTGGATTTCCTTTTTTAACTACATGTATTCATGATTTAAGTTCAGATAAATTTATTAAAGTGTGGATTTTGTTTAAATGTTTTAAATGGCTGGTTTATTTAAGTATATATTTTTAAATCGCTTTAAATATAAACGCTGCTATATAGTGTTCCGTTTATCATGATTTCTCCAATATCTTTTAAAATAAATATAGTAAATCTTAAAGTCATCAGAATGCAAGATCAATGAAATCAGCTAGCCGTTTAAATTATGCAAAAATGAAGGGGGCCCCGGTCTCTCTCTCAGATAAATTTATTATAGTGTGGATTTTTTTTGAAATGTTTTAAATGGCTGGTTTATTTAAGTATATATTTTTAAATCGCCTTAAATATAAACGCTGCTATATAGTGTTCCGTTTATCATGATTTCTCCAATATCTTTTAAAATAAATATAGTAAATTTTAAAGTCATCAGAATGCAAGATCAATGAAATCAGCTAGCCTTTTAAATTATGCAAAAATGAAGGGGGCCCCGGTCTCCCTATGGAGGATATGGGGGGGGGGATCCCTTTGTAATTTTTTTGCAGATTATGAATCTGTACTTAAAACACAATAAGTTTTGTCTAAAAGATTTTTTGCATCACATTAGATGTTACTGTAATCTATAAAACTGTATAAATTTTGAAAATTTGCATTAATGCCAAAAACATGTTCCAAATAACAGTGTAATTCAATTTAAAAGGACAATAATTATTGAAAACATAGCTTGAACACTCCCTCTTATTTAGGAGGCAAAAGCAAGATTAACCTGTTAAAAAATCTCTATTTATTAAATAAGAATGCTACGTACTAATGCAAACAAAACAGAAATCAAAGTTAGTTTAACAAATGTTTGAAATTGTGTCCCTGTACTTTGATGCACTTATTAATACGTTTGATAAAACATTGTTTCACCGCTCGCAATCCATCGAAGCCAATACTGGCGCATGCAGTATTAATACGATGTTGCATGCTCTCAGCAGTTGTATGAACCTATCCATAACACATTTCTTTTAGTTTTCTTCAAAGATAAAAATCTAAAGGTGTAAGGTCTGGGTAGTGAGCAGGCCAAGCTGCAGGACCTCCACGGCCAATCCACCGATTAGGAAAATTATTGTTTAGTGACAATTGAGCCACACGTGCGTAATGAGCTGGACAATTGTCATGCTGATAACACATACTCATCCGTTTTTCAAGTTTATGCACGTAAAAGGTAGGCTATACCGCGATATAGCCAATTATCTATAGTAAATCAATCAAAGTCATCAATCAATATATCAATCAATCAATATAGTCATCAATCAAAATATGTAAAATGGTGTCTAAAAAGTGGGCATAATGCACACCATTTAACATGCCGTCTATGAAAGGTGGTCTAATAAATGTACCATTTAGAATTCCACACCACACATTGACGCTCAAAATTCAAGTTATGTTTTGCATAATTATTGTTGTTGTTTTAAATTGAATTACATTGTTATTTGGAAAAGTTTTTAGTATAATGCAAATTTCTCAAAATTTTTACATTTTCTCAACTGTTTTACGGCTGGTATTTTCATTTTTATTTAAAAATCCATGTTTAATAAAATTTGCAGAAATATGCCCTAACTTTTTTCGGATGCACTTAAAATCCCCTTGTATTTATCAGTAACTTTATTCATCTAGGTCCGCCTTCATGCAGGCAAATCTGTTTTAATTTCATTTGGAAATTGAGTTTGATTTACAGATATTGTTATTAATAATCTTCAACAATCTTTTGTACACGTGCATATGGTGACTACATTTCAGTTCTTACACGTGTAGCCAGGATATGTCGCCAAGATAACTTTTGGCGCCTTATTAGCATTACATGATGCTCGTCATTTTTTTTCTCGTCTATGAAGAAATATTAAAAAATATAGTTGCATACATGTATGCTCAACAATCATGTAAGTTTTGGTCGTGATTCTTAAATTTTTCAGAGGCAGTTGCGTTTTAATGCTTTTAAATGTAATTTAGGCTTTAGCGTGGTAAAGCAAAAGTTTCAATCAAGTGGGAGGATACTCTATAGCGATTGTTTTCTGGATAATTTATGGAAAAAACATTTCATTTATCCTTGCATCTTTTGGAAGGATTTGATTTGGAAAATATGAATATCTTAATTGACTAATTCGAAGAATGCTACATGTATTGTACTGTATTTGTTATGATTTCAAACTTCAAAAGTTGATGGAACATTGCATCACAATGTTACGGTTATGTATGGGGTTGCATCACGCGTCCTTTTCATCGAATCAAGAACTAAAAATAAGCATTAAACCAAATGCTTAAACGCAGAATTTCGCCATGGATTTTGGGCACGCCTATGACTTGATAAGAGATCGTCCCACTCTCCCCATAGTTACAGATGATATTTTTAATGCTATTCCGCGGAATCGCATGACATGTGCGAGGTACCTTATCTATTTGTTGCTATCCGACAAGTTTAAATTTTGGTGCACGGTTTCCATACCACGTGATACCAGAACAATTTAAAGCATCTCGTCGATATACATGTACTTCAGATTTCCTATAAATATCCTCCAGCTTCACGAAATCTACCTTTCTCGACTCTGGTGAGCTACAGGGCAAAAGCAACAGCACCCTTCATCGTGTTGTCGCTGGAACAACTTGGACGATAACAATGGCGCTCAGGTTGAAGATTCTTCAAAGAATTGTCCAACAGGGACACCGCGCTGCGGCTTTGCCTTGTTCCTCCAGAAGCTTTCAGACTGACACTGGCAGAGATATAAGGATTCCGGTTCCATGGGGCTATCTTGGTGGTAAGCTGAAAGGACTGTTTCTACTAAATGCTTATATGGAAAATCATGTCAAATTTCACATGGTTGGTTTCATCTCACAACGTTTTATCAGTTGAACAAGTTTTTTTAAATTGACAAACACTGTACATGTACTGTACACAGAGAATGTCCTTGTCAGACATTAACTGATTGGTAAAACATTCTGAATATGGAGCACTATTCAGTTTTTTAAGTTTCATGATTTTTTAATGAGATGTGGATTAAGTGTCCCGTGTGCGTCATATTACAAGTACGGTGAATATAAACAAGTGCACGTGTATGCACTCATGCGCTCAGATTATCGTATATGTAGGAAAAATTAAATAAAATGTAGGCCTAATTGTTAAGACTGATGTGAGAGATAGCCTTTACATTTCATGAGCTAAAATTGATGAGCAGTTGGGTAATTAGAGCAGTTCTGATTACCACATGAATTCTTTACAGGAAAAGAATGGGGTAAACCTGGTGGCATACCAATTCTGGCATGTCATGGTCTTTCGGACAATGCTGGTACTTTCGATAGGCTGGCACCAATGCTGCCAGCTAACTATCATTTCGTATGCTACGAACTTCCCGGATTCGGCCTGTCCAGTCCACTTCCAGCAGGGTTTTACCCGAGCATCCCGAGTTTTGCAGCCGATGCCAAAAGAGTGATCAACTATCTGGGTTGGAAGGAATGCTACTTCGTCGGACACAGCTTGGGTGGCGCTGTGGGGCTCTACTTTGCCGCCATATTTCCAGAACATGTGACTCGATTGGTTTGCATCGATCCGGCCAAGCCGATTTCTGGCCACGCAGAAGAGACGGCCGATTTGTTCCATGGCAGAGTAGAACTTATGCTCGCTATTGAAAACTCCAAAAAAGAGCCCCGCCTGTATACTCTAGACGAGGCCCTGAAAATGACCATCGAAAGATCAGGAAATTCTCTCACCGAAGAGTCGGCCCGAATCATGCTGAAGAGGTCCGTTAAAACCGTGGACGACCATAACCAATTGGTCACCTTCAATCAAGACAAGAAAAATAGCACCTTGCCGATGCCAGAGCTGTGCGAAGAACAGACCAGAGCGATTGCCCACTCAGTGGGTGCCAATGCCGACAGCTTGATCATATCGGTGAACAATGGTAACATTCCGGAATGGGCCATCATGATGGACTCCCTTTCTCTGAAAGAATTCATGGATGTTTGCCGACAATACAACCGGTGCACTCATATCAAGTTAGAGGGCACCCATCACGTACACCTGAATAATCCTGAAAGAGTTTTGCCTTATCTCGTCGAGTTCTTGGAAACTTCCAAAATTGAACGATCTGCTAAAGCCGCAAGCACCGAGTTAAAATTATCATAAACTCTTAAACTTAGTGCCCCAATAAACATTTTTTCTAATAATTTGGCTGTTTGAAATCCATTTAATCCATTCTCGCTGAAGCCTACTTTCAATATAATTATGACATTTTGGCTGTAAGACAATTGAATTTTATACAATTTGTTGCTTGTTTAATTTTAGCCTATTATCGCGTATTCTCTGATAGATTTAACGATAATCTGATTGCCTCGACGACATCATCCATTTGATGCTATGCATACACTACATGTATTTTTTAGGTTAATGAAGTTGAAATCTGCTCGGCTTAGTGCGGTCTTTCTGTTCTACTATTTGACGCTAGATTGGTGACAACTGCTTTATTCCCTACAGTATTTGAGGAAGAATACGATTTGCATGTACCAGGCTTAATTTTATAGTTGGTGGACAGAATTGGCATGATTTAGCCTTCAACACTGAGGACATCGATAGCTTTTACTGACCAATGGCCATTATAACCGACGAAATACATTTGTATGCTGTTTAGCAGTTCTCTGACGCAAGTGGTGGTAACTTAACAGCCACAGCAACCGCGCATAGCCTACAAATGGTTATTGTGCGAACCGCAGGACGCTTTAACCAGGTAATTAACTTCGAGAAAGTTCGTGGCAAGTTTGTACAATGAGCGATGCAAATCGACATGATATGCAAATCCGGAAATTTTTGTATTAGGCTGTTAAATTTCTGAAGTAAGTTTGGCGATTATTCTGAAAGCAAATGTGTTAGTGTGTATCCAAATGTCTACATGTATGATCTTTTCAGCCACTTAGTCGTTAATCTTGGAGAAAACGTATGGTACAATCGTATAAATATTTTTATATCGAAATTAATTCATGAACATCATCAGCATTTGAGACTAACCTCGGAATGAAGTACTCCAACTACAGATATTGCGTATTTCTCCGGAATTCATTGTACTTAAGAGCTTTTCGTTAAATTGCCCGATGAAGGAATGACAATATGGTGCGTTGCATATAAATTCGTAATTGCATGAAATGATGTTCCCTTCTTCAGTACCGTAATGATTCAAGAACTCCTTAAATATGATCAATTACCACAGTAGACATAATTCGCGCAATTCGGTACTGCATGAGACTCAACAATGGCAGATTTTTACTAAATTATAGAGATAATAAAATTTTGACTTAGATTCAAGTATACATGAACATCTAAATCTATCCCCGTTAATTGTTTTTCTTTGATGCGATTCGATTAAGCTGAGCAATGAACACCTGATGCGTTGATATAAACTCTGTCCCCAGACGGGAGCAATTGTTTTTAAAACGAGGAAACGCAAGGTGTTTCAACATACTGTATTAAACTATACGTAAAGACCGTTATACAGTAGGCCTACAGTAATACGTAATGCCTGCGAAAATCTTATCATTCCGCATGAAATCCGAAGTATCTCGCGAACTTGTTGCCAGCTTGCTCGTGATTCCACTAGAACGATCATTATTTATTTAATCAATTGATTAAGCGATATCAAGCTCCTGTACGCGAAGTCATCATTTAGCTAAACACCAGAAGAGAGCTATATATACAACGTGGCCGATGGCAAGATAAAAGCAAAACAGGGAAGTAAATTACAAGAGCTTGTTGCTCCAAGGTTAGATGGAATGAACTACCAATTCGATTTCTTTGCCAATTGAATGCCATGCTTCGTGCCATTGGCGTTTTTATATGTTACGTATGCTCAATCAGCATTCGCTCGTTTTGCGTTAAATTTAAAATCTTTTGGAAATGCAACAACATCGCCACCTGGTGGCAAGCAACCACGCCACCATCGACGCGTGATTAAAGAATATTTAATGTTATAGTAGACATGCCAACGTTATAGAAGCCATTATATAAGGACATGTACAGTAGTAGTGAGCAATGACCTTGATACTAGTCGAAGGCGTTGCAAGTCTAATCTGGGAATACCCCAGATTATTACTTATTCGCATTTCGATCAAAAAATCACTTTTGAATTTTAAACAATCGTTTATCGGTTCCATATTTCAATGGAATGGACAAAGTCGCTACTCTCTCGCTAATGGAAGTGCGTTATCGGGCTCATTTTCATTCCAAGTGACATTGCAATCACCCGATTTGTAGATGCCCTTGCAATTAAGGCAACATATAACAGCGTACATATACATATCGGTATATACTGTTAATATCGCCAGATTCCGAGAAATTTACCACTTTTTTGGGTTGGTTGATAGCCGAGCACAACGCCGAGCATATTGGAAGGCAAGGATGGCCCTCAGGATCTTACGAAGGAAATTTCTTATAGAAATGTGGACAGCTCATCCTTGCTCTTCCAGGAGCATTCACGCAGATACTGGTAGACATCAGAATTCTGGTTCCTTGGGGATAACTCGCTGGTAGGTTGAAATAGAAATGCGAAGTGAGTCAGAGGAATGGGTTTTCGCTATACACGTAAATTGTCCATAAACCTTTCAATCTACATATACGTTTGTTTGCATCAGCTTTCTGGGGGGTCATGGCATATCGTTTATTACGTCAGATTGAAATTAATTACCAATTAACAATACATGTAAGCAATTCTCAGTTTCTGGGCCATATCCAAATAATTTATACATTTAGATTAAGACAACTTTTAATTATGAAATTCGTCTTAAAATGCATTTTGAAATAGATTACAAATGCATTTGACCAATTAAAATGCATTACTTTTCATACTTTTCAATACATTGCAAGACCCTCATTAATTCTCCAACGGTATTACCTACTATTGATCCATATGCAATGCCTAAAATATTCATTTAGTCAGATGTTCTCAAAATATTCTCAAAATCTGACACTTTTAAAGTAGTCATAAGTTGAAACAAAAATAACGCGAATTGGCACATGAAGTCCCCGATAGCTGGCCATGGCTGATGTACGATTATTTAAAGAGCACAGATCGTCAAGCTTACTTCTCATCTCTGATGACCAACGTGTTTTTAGGAAAGGAATGGGGGAAACGTGGTGGCATTCCAGTATTGGCATGTCACGGACTCATGGATAATGCCGGTACTTTTGATAGGTTAGCTCCATTGCTTCCAGCCAATTATGATTTCGTGTGCTACGAACTTCCTGGATTTTAATTGTCAAGTCCGCTGCCTGGAGGATTTTACCCTAGCGTTCCGAGTTTTGCAGCCGACGACAAAAGGGTGGTCAACTACTTCGGCTGGGATGAATGTTTTTTCGTTGGGCACAGCGTGGATGGCGGGGTAGGGCTTCACTTAATCGCGGCCATGTTTCCAGAGATTGTTACCCGATTGGTTTGCATTGATCCTAGCAAACCCATCTCCGGTCACGCGAAAGAAACGCCGGATTTAATTCATGGCAGAGTTGAATTTATGTGAACTCCGAACACGAACCGCGCCTATATACAACGGAAGAGGCCATCAAACTGATTTTGAAAAATCGGGGAATTCTCTTCAAAGCGACTCTGCCCGCAACAGACCGTTACGATGGCCCGCAACAGACCGTTACGATGGCCCATTCTGTCGGTGCTAATACCGACACGTTGATCATCTCTGTGAATAATGGCAATATCCCTGAGTGGGCCGCTATGCTCGACTCGCTCTCTTTGAACAACTTCCTGGACATTTGTCGGTCATACGGTCGGTGCACTCAAATCCAGCTAGAGGGCACCCATCATGTGCATCTTGAATTCTCCTGAAAGGATTTTACCATACCTTGTCGAGTTTTTGGAAACTGGAAAACTTGAACGGGCTGCAAAAACTTCTGACGAAGAATTGAATAATTCGGCTTAAAAAGTACTTGTCTGTAATATATTGAGCATCGTGTAATCACGCTAATACGAATTGTAGGACTATAAGATTTCGATTGATAAACATCATATCGAAAATTTTATGATGATTGTTTTTTTTCAATATCCTGTTTGCAAAAGTTTGTTTTTTGCATCGTAATTTGTGTAAGGTTCAAATCAGACAAAAGTTGACTGAAAACATTTTTACTAAAGTTGACAGAAAAACAGAAGCGTTTTAAGCGCATTTATACAGTAAATCTACCTGAACAAGTAAGGTCTTACATGTTGCCCTCTATAAAGGGATAATGGTGGTGACAAATTTATGAATACGAAAGAATGTTATGTAATAATGCTTTTTAAATCTAATTTAACGGGAAGGCAAATTATTGTAATTCAAATATTCTTAGTGTTTTTAGTGAAACGGTTCTTCTATTTTTTAATATCGAAAATTTTCTTTTTGCATTTAAAAAAAAAAAGAAGAAAATTTTCGAAAATTTCATTACATTGACATTAAAATTGGATGACACTATAAATTCAACTTTAATCTTGGATAATGCAAGTCACGCATCATTGCATTGATGGTGATAAGGATTTTGCACTCTAGTGTAAGGCGTCTATTCAGCTACACTGGGTGATAAAAGTGTCGATTAAAACCGTCAAACGTTAAGCTGATTCTTCGTTGATCTGTCCTAAACGATAATTCTTTTTCAAACCCTCTCAATTTTTGGGTTCCCAACTTACCCCCTACTGCATTGTTTCAAATAGTTTCCAACTAGGTTTGATTCATTCACGATGGAAGTTTTCCTTCTCCCGCCAGGGGCAGCACTTTATAAGCCAACTTAATAGATTACGCGATATCAAGCTACCGTACGCCACGCAGACACTTTAATAGATATCAAGTACCAGACGAATGTTTTACACGTGACAGACAGGGATACGAAAGAAAGTACATGTATCCTTGAAATACTGATGCCAGCTATATTTAGTATCGTAAATATCTATCTGGCTGATGCTCAGTTGAACGTTTTCTTTTTATATTCTTTTCCATCGCAAGATACGTAGTTTGCATATTTAATGTATATAAGCGTTATGCGTAAATGCGCGTAGGTTTCAACATCCGGGGAAGCACGCAGTGTACACGTGATATACATGTATCATGGTTTAAAGTCCGTACTTCATTATCTTGTTTTGTCTGCAAGACATGTGGTAAACACTCGGTTATCCTTGACTTCAATCAGTTTCCGCGTCTTCGCCCGTTCTGCTGCGTCTGTTTTTAAAAACATCCAAAATGTCAGCTAGAATATTTGTCAAAAATGTATCGCGGGACCTTAGGTGGGCCTACGAGTCCAAAAGAATCCGTGTTCTGTGTTCCGGATTTAAGAATTATTCGCAAAGTACAGTAGTTGGCCGAGAAATACGGATTCCTGTTCCATGGGGGTTTCTGGCAGGCAAGTTATACTGTTCATGTAAACTGTTAACTTAAAATGTCCTTTGCATTACATGTATATTTACAAGATTCCGGTATATATTGTACATGTATCTACCCTGTTATGAGCCATAAATTCTTTTAGAAACACAGTCGAACCTCGTTAAGACTAATCTCAAGGAACGTTTGGTTGATTAAACCGTAGTTCGTACGCGTATTATCAGAAGTCAGACAAAATTCCTACCTCACGTATATGATTGGGTATGACGTTGCAAATGAGTTCGTACTATCAGAAATTCATGTAAAGTAAGTTCTTCTTAATGAGGGTTCATTGTACTTTGTTTTAGTCAGACATGGATAGGTTCACACCCAATTCAAGAAATCTGAGCGAATTCATAGAACAACCGTCCATATATAGTTGTCCGAATGTCCAATTTGTGTTAAGATCCTAGAAAAGCTCCCTATAACCGGAAAGTTGACATGCATGCATGTATAAATTGTGCGTGACAATAAACGTAGGATATTGATTGCTTCATTGCAGCCAAAGAATGGGGGCGACCCGGTGCATTTCCGATTCTTGGCTTTCATGGGTTGGACGACAATTGCAATACTTACGACCGCTTTGCCCCCCTGTTGGGCTCGGACTATCATTTCGTGGTCTACGATTTTCCTGGCATGGGTTTTTCGCCACCCATTCCGGACGGATTCTATCCCAACATCATCACTTATATGTCGGACATCAAGAGGGTGCTCAACTATTTGGGATGGTCCAAGTGTGCCATGCTTGCCCATAGTATGGGCGGCGCCGCTGCCCTGTATTACGCCTCCATCAGCCCCGAAGACATCACGCACTTGATCGCCCTGGATCCGGCCAAGCCGATTTCTGGCCTGTCGGAAGAGGCCCCGGAGTTAATGCACGGGGCGGTGGAGCATATTATGACCATCGAAGCAGCCCTCGGTATACCGCCGAAAACGCACACCTTTGACGAGGCCATCAAAATGACCATTTCCCGTTCCAGAAACTCGCTGACCGAAGATACGGCCAGGATCTTGTTGCAACGGGGATGTACTGTGGTGGACCCTGAACGTAATTTGGTGCGGTTCAATTATGATATTAAAAACCGTTTTCTGCCCTTTCCCATGCTTTGCGCCGAGCAGACGAAGGCCTATGCCGAGTCCTTGGGGTCGAAGTGCAACACCCTTCTCGTGCGGGTGGACGGTGGCTCGATTCCCGATTGGGCTATTGAGATGGATGCGTTTCCCTTGAAGGACTTCGTGGCCATTTGCAAAGCGTATCCTGAGCGGTTCCAGGTGATCCAAATAGAGGGCAATCATCACGTCCATCTGAGTAATCCTGAACGATTTTTACCCATCGTCTTGCAGTTTTTACAAACTTCCAAAATCGACGTGAAATCCTTACCAGAAAATGTCAGATCTGGTGTTGTGTACATGTAGTTATTTTTGCACTGAAAATAATGACATAAATGACGCCGATGCACCGGTGTTCAAGAATGATTTCTTTTTTCAGAATTTTTAATGCTTTCGACGTTAACAGAATAGCTAAAATGTATGTATTTTGTTCTATTGACATACACTGCACATGTAGTTTCTAATTGACCTTACATGCGATGAATGGTAGAGAAGGGTCATTCTTGCACATATGCTAACATATGCAGGAGTGACACGTACACTCAAAATATTGCATTTTTGTTCAAATTACATTTATTGAATGATCAATGATAACAGTTTGTACTAAACATAAAGCTCAATATCATGTTAAACTGGAAATTAATAATTTTTGAGTTGTCAATTGTTGACCCTCGCACCGATAATAGCAAGGGTCAACCAGAAAAACCTTTATCCTTGATTAAAAAAACCTCATGATCCATTGCCGTCCATGCAAATCGAAGTTGTAACAACTTCTGCACTCCTTGCATAGAACAGATTCGAGATGCTCGACTTGAGCTAAACGAGATTTAGCTCAAGTCAACTAAGTCATTAGTTGCATTAGTCAACTAATTTATTAGTAATTAATTACACCTACAACTAAATAACTAATCATTATTAGTTTCGAGTAACTAACAACTAAAACTATAATTATTAATCACTAGTATACTTAACTAATTTGTGTAACTTTTTTTATTTGCAGTTGGAAGAGCAACTAAAACTAGTTAGCTGAGATAAAAATATTTCCAAGGACAACTGACAACTATTAGTTTATTCGTAGTTAAAGTAATATATTATACAACCAGCAAGTAAAATTTTTTAAATTTCATTTAAAAATTATTCGTTTGCTTTTTTCTGGTTGCCTAAAGTCTATAACGGGCGTATTTCGAGTATTCTGAAGGTCGACGAAATATTGATTCTAAAATACTGACACATCAAATTTATGAATAACAAATAATCAGTTTATCTTCTCCTTTTAGAATGATATGCCTTTGTAGATTATCTTTCTTTGTACATGTAGATTGCAAGTGTGAAAATTTCGTCACACAAACAAGTATTAAGATTGTTTTTTTTTTGTTATGCTTCAAATAAAAACGTAATTGTGATCAATTTACCTATAGTGTTTACTCCTGTTACCATTTTTAAAATGTTTTTTTAAATGGTTTAAAAGCATAATATTAAAAACAATTAATATTTGTTTGTGTGACGAATTTCACCCATTTTCAATCTACGTGTATGAAGAAATATTCTAAAAGAAGGAGACTATATACTGTATATTTGGCATTCATGAAATTGATAACAACGTCACAAAGTACAAGCACACATACACGCGTGTTGTTTAAAAATTTCGATTTTAGACTCAAAACATTTTTCCGTTCTTCAGAATACTCGAAATACTTTCGTTACGGAAGTCAGGTAACCAGAGAAAGCAAACAAATGATTTTTGAGTGACAGTGAAGAAACGTTAGTTATTAGTTGTTTACCACGAAACTAATAGTTGTTAATTCTCCTTGCAACTATTATTTTTCTCAACTAAATACGTAGTTTTAGTTGCTTCTTTCAACAACAAATATACAAGTTATAAGAAATAGTTGTGTGCCACCTAACTACTTCTTTTATTGGCTAGTTGCAACTAACATTCATCTAAAAGGCTGCGTTCATAACGAGCTTGTTTCCAGTCGCTTGAAACTGGTGTCGCTTAGTAGCCTTAGTGGTATTGCAAAC
>JAQGBX010000921.1:0-29071 GCA_034698745.1 Megaphyllum sjaelandicum
CATGGTTCCTATATGTTACACTCATCAGATTTTTTATTTTTGCAGCCATTCTCGAAATTTGGGGAAGGGGGGGGGGGGGGGTGCAACAGACTTTTTTGCCACCCTGTATAAAAATTACATTTACAAGTACAGAATTTTGCTTAAATTTAATTTCATTTGTCTTAATTGAAAAGTGCAGAATATTTTGCGTAACAATTGTACAAACTACGAACAAAATATTTTTGTGTGACTGATAACAGTTGATAGTAACTTGAGCATTTCTGATTGATCGCAGGCAAAAATGCCAAAAAATTTTAGAGTTTCAAGCAAAAAACAGCATGATTACAATTATGGACAATAATTGATCGATATCGACTACATACATGTTATGTTTTTAATACTGAGTTATTAAAAATAATAATGGGTTTCATCACAATATTCAAATTTGTTAATAATTAATTAATTAATTAATAGTATTAAAAAACATAGCATGTAGTTGATATCGATCTATGCGCTGTAAGTACTGTGTCGATAACGTCCTGGAATAAGGTTCTAAACACATGAATGAAAACGTAAAGAACACAACTGAACCAACATAAGCGAGTGTAACTTTCCTAAGTTGTGAGCCAAAAATGTTTCTATAATGGTGTCCACGATCCCAAGATCAGAACAGGCTTAGAAGATTATCGTTACTTCTTACTCGTGCTTTATTTTGTCAACTCGTTATTCATGGTTGCTGAAAACTATCCTAACATTTACATTACAGATGACATGATCCTTAAAGATGGGTACAACTAGTTGAACATGAATAATCTGCAAGTTTACGATATCCGATTATTGCAATGAAAAGCAATCCGATTTCATCACTTTGTCCTTTTGAAGAACAAGCCCAAAACGAGCATGCAAGACGAGTGACCGGAGCCCAAATACTGGCGACAAGGAATGTGACCCTAATCTGTTGTTTACGACTGCAATTCCGAGGAAAGAACATCATTTGACAGAAAGAAGTACCTTAGTCCTTCCATAAGACTGCTAGCTAAACTGCTTTCAGGAAATCAGAACACAAAAAGAGTTGCATAATAGCATGCTGCCATTTTCGAGTAAGTGCACTGCACGGTTTGAGAATGGAAAGTAAAATGCAGGCAAAGTTCAACAACTGCTTCTGGAGCAAACCCAATGCCCCTATATTTATGTAAGGTTGAACTTCGAATTGTTCAACACTTGGAATGCTCATGGCCTATACTCGCAGCTATATGCTGAAATTTATGATAAAATTAAGCAACATACATGTAGTAAAGTATACATGAAATAATATGCATACTATATTTGGCATTAGACTAAAATAGAAAATGTGCAAGTATAATATGTGTAATGCTAATTTTCGATGAATCTTTGCCTTATTATGACAACACATATTTTCAATAATGTTTGGAGAAAATAGTGTATTGTAATAATCATATTCGAATAGCAATATCATACTAGACTTGGAAGTTTCTTTAATTAATTAAAATTTATTGATGATGACTTCCCCACATGAATTCTTGAATACGATAAACGTAAAAAAATACATGACAAAATATATCAGCAAATTATACAAAATATATTTAGTCTAAAACATGCAAAATTGGATACAGCAAGGGGAAAATATATTGCAAAACTATAAACATTTTCTATTATATAGACAATATTTTACATTACATTTGTATATTATATCTGCATGTATTTTTCTAAAACAACTTTGAATGTTGTATAATTGTTTATAATGTAATATTGTATACTGGATAATTTTAATATATCAATGTACCTTATTTTTGTACAATGTATACAAACAATTATTTTCAGGATATTGCAATCCTAGCGATTACGATACTAAGCGTGTAATGTAAACGTGTTGCATTGAAAAATTAAGTAATGTAAATCCAGTTTTTCAGTATAACAATTTTATTTAAAAAAACATGTAAAAAACACTACAAAAAGTACATTCGATTTTCAGACTAACACGGAATGAGTGAGCGTTGTTCAATATTTGGCTCAATGATTAGCAGTTCACGTATATCTTTGGTCTAAAGTAAAAAAAATTATACAAAGATTGCTTTGGGTTTACCATGCAGGAAATATAAAGTAGGAACTCAAATAAGAAAATCCAGAAATCACGGAAAATACGATGGTCCCCAGCAAAATTGCATCAGACTGCCTTTGGATTTAACGAACCCTAAGAGCTGTAATCAATATGACTCAAACCAAATTTAACTTAAAAAATCAATGACTCAAAATCGATTGTAAAGATCGTGCCATGATTTATAAATCATCAGATCAAAAGAAATGAATGATTCCTGTTAAATTGGTTGTATAAATCACAAAATGAACCGGAATGGTTAAAATTTGTTGAGTCATAATAGAAATACGATAGTTACTTTTTGGAATGGGGGAAGTTTGGAATGTAACAATACAAGGAATTATCGATATAAATAAGTGGGATGGAAATATTTAAATCGATTAATAACATTTACAAAGTGGGAGTGGCCAGGTTAGAAAAGCCTGGCGATGCTGAAGATGCCCTTTGCAATGGCCTTCCAAAAATTTGGACATCATAAGGGGTACTTCTTGTACAAGCTCTGCTTTTCGGGCGTGTCCGGTCGTCCGCTGTCCTTTTCGATCTGCTCCATGATGACATCAGTGACTTCCTTGTAGGCGTAGCTGTTGACATTCTTGCTGAGCAAGTAGAGCAAGAACCAATCGCCGAAGGAGGTGGACATGGCGATGGTATCCACCACACGACTATCGACAGAGTTGGCTCTGGCCTTCAACAGGAAGTAGCGCACCCTGGGTGAAAGGACGGTTGCCAGACGGTAGATGAGGGCCAGGCCGGAGAGGATGGACAGGATGATGAACCAGAACCAGAGAATGATGTAGATCTTCTCGTTGATGATGTTGACCGGAAGTACGCAAATGGCGTCGTGGTTTTGAACATCGCCAGAGCCGCCGCCCGTGCGGAACATGCACTTGGTGACCCGGGGGAACACCATGATCATGGGATCCGTGCGATCCATTTGGTCCATCTGGTTAAAGTCGATCACTTCAGTACCGTACGTTAGGAATGTACCACCCAGGAAGCTGTTGGTGATGAACATTTGGCCAACGACGTTGATGAAGTTCAAAAGCTCGCAGATAATATGCCTAAAATAAACGAAACAAGGAATCAGCATGTTGTTGAACTGGTTGATTACTGATAATGATACATTTAATTGTATCATTATTTTGTTTCGAAAGAAGTTTTCCTCAAAAGCAACTTTTTCTTTGAAATTAACAACAAACTATCATATAAAATGATTTTGTAATACTACTGAAAAATAATTTCAGAGATTGGAAAAATGAGCAAATGGTGCCAAATGCTCTTGAGTCTTGAAGACTCGAGAGCCTTATACGTTTTGTGCAAAACATAGAATTTGTCTACAAGCTTTATAGTCTTAATTTAAGATGCAAAGTTTTTAGTGTAATTTTTATGCAAATCGAATACATACCTGAGGCCGTAGAAGCCGTGGCGCCCAAAGCTGTTCTTAAAGTAGGCCCGCATGGCATCGAGCCTAGTTTTCTTGACATCGTCTCCAATGAGATGGCCGTCCAAGTCGTTGGTCAGAGCCTTCAGACGACCGCACTCCCACGATTTCCACAAGTAGTGGGGCATGTAGAACATCATGGCTTGAAAGAACAGCACGAAGCAGACCCATTGGTAGTAACTGTGCTCGATTTTCGTGTCCCCTCGCTCGAGTTTGCCGACGCCTGGAGCAACGACTTCATCTTTGTTTTTGTGGTAGGCACTGCTGACCGAGTGAGTAGAAGACACCCAACAGTACTGGTCGACCATGTCTGCACGGAGGCTGCTCGTCGACATGTAGCAGTCGATGGGATCGCCGATGTATTGGCGGGCACTCACCAGAATGCTGAAGGCCAAGAGCAGCAAGACGGTCAAGCGGTAGTGAAGCCGAAAGACTCCATTGTCGACGGTGAAAGTCTTCACCCGAGTTATGGTACTCTTCAGGGCGCCGAGGATGTCGAACATGTTGAGGCAATTGAAGTGATCCAACTAATTGTTTGAACGTTTGAGTTATGATGACTTACCGACAATCAACTTCTTTTTTATACTCTTAAACTCGTATAAGTCATGGCCAAGTAAGGATGTTGGTAACTATATTCCCGGTAAAATGTATAAAAGGATTGCTCACCTCAATTTCTAGAAACCTTACCCGCTTCCGCTCTAATTAATCACCAGCGTAGACGCGATTAAGAAATCTTGCACCGAATCATACACATGTATATTCATTGAAAGAAATAACTTTATACTGTACAATTCGAGTTCAATTCGGTTTATTTCATAAGACGTTCACATACGACATCACTCTTTGTGAGTTACCCGAAGCATTGCAATAATGTGATTTCATTCAAAGATCAATTAGATTATTAATACGAATAATGTGATTCATACATTTGAAATATTCAGAACTGAACATATGTAGTATATGTTTTGAAATCTGTCATGGCAGCATCAGAAAAATTGCAAAGATTCCAAATTTTTGATTTATCAATTCTGAACAAAAGTGTTCCAAAATTGACGACCAAAATGAATAAAATAGCAAAACAAAACAGCGAACAGATTTTGTTAATTTGTTTAATTTATAAGTGATGTTTCATGTATTTTTTAAACATATTAATATTTGGAAGTTTGGGATGCCAATGTCCTTTGTAATCCTTCATATTCCAAACCTACAAACCCTAGGTTCTCTAAATATACATGTACTGCATATACGGTATTCTTGGTAAACTTATTTGCTGTAAAATGACATGTTATGCAATATTTGATATGGAAATTGTATTATTTTTTGGTGTTAAAAATTGGTGTTTGCTTTAAAAATGTATTATATCATGTTTTATACGGGAAATACTCAAGAAGCTTAATACAAGTAATTGAATTTGTTTTGATTTCCATAACAAGCCGCATTTGGATACAGACATTCAATGGCACACGTCTGAATAGGAAACACGCATCAGAAACAGGTTCGGAGGTTCCCATGAGGTAGGTAATTGAACAGCCCCTTAAGATCCCCTATAGTAGCTAGGTAGGCTACTAGCACAGGTAAATCAGTTGAAAAACATATACTTGCTGTAAGGACATGTATACACGTGAATTGGGAATTTGAAGAATAGAACTCCTATATGCAAAATCATTACACAAAGAACTTTTGAAATAAAAACTTCGAAGTCCATATACTGTATGCGCCTTTCCAATAAGCGCGGTCTGGGGCAGACATTTTTTAGGTGATTTTAAAACCCGTGGGGTGACAAGCGAGGTGGAGTCCCATAGATTTGGACCCTACACTCCCTTACTGATATCAGCCTCTAGTTTACGATGACGCTTTACTAAAAAGAAACCACTTATTTCTAGCCGAGCCTTACTCTATGGATTGTGCTGGTCACACTGGGAGAATTAATAACGAAATTTCAAATCTCCCTACACCCGTTTCATATAACTTCTTATTTGCGCATTTTGTTTCAAATAAAACTGACATGTGATAATGTGTTGGGTGTCGCAAATATTCCTGACCCCAACATTTTATTCGGTTGGTTGGGAACTGTTAGGGATTATGTACGCTTTGGCTAAACGATCAGGCTGATGACCCAACCCACACGTTTGCAGTTATAGAAGTTACACTCAATTTCAATAATGGCAGTCTGCAATCAAAATCCTGATGGACGATGACAGGGATTTTCAACGATATTCAATGATGCAGCAGCGCCGTACATAACAATGATGTCGCTGAGGGTTAATGGTGTTACCAAAATGTCCTTAGGTGTGAGAAGTATGGAATGCTTAAGTAAAACAGGCTCTTTTGGAACAAACTCAAACACTAATACGTGTACTGTATGTTCCCACGTATGTAAAACATCTTGACTTTGTCTATAGCATTAGAGTCGGAAAATTTGAAAATGCCTTGTAGTACCATGGCCCCCATAAGGAATGAGAAGGGGCTCTCAGGGCTCCAGCCTGGGGGCCAGGCGTGGTTGCTCTTACAAAAAGTTTCGAATAAAATATAAAATTAAACTGTCTAATTTTATTCTAAATCCAATAAAGGATCATAACCTTAGCTGTAGGATATAGGATGTAGGGCCCATGAAGAGCAACTCTTAACATTTCGGAACCTAATCGCGTTAATATGGGTTACGTTTTCCACAAAAAAATAATAAGAAACTTGAAATTTCTCAGTTGTGCGACAACAATTTTAAAACAACTAGGTTTCTGAGATTACACGAAGCTGCCAATTTAAAAAAAATATTTCCTACAGAGAATAGTGTACTAAATTTGGAAAGATTTCCTGCAAATAAAGGTTCGACCAAGCATATACAAGTTTCACTGATTCGGAAACCCTTCTGGCCGACTAGGGAACTTTTCGAAAATTTGATAATCGGAAAGCTTCCCAAATAAAATGGCAACATATTCCTTGAATTTTTGTAATTGATGGGGTAATCCTGCTCTCCCATTTTTTTCCGAATCAATTTTAGACTGGGTATAGTCAAAAACTCACAATTAAAACAATGATTGCATCTTAAGGACATCCCTTTTCGCCCATATAATGTCATATGCATCTACTAGATGATGTCCTAAAATGTACTAAATGATCTAAATGATGTCCTAAAATGTACTAAATGATCTAAATGATGTCCTAAAATGTACTAAATAATATCCTAAAATGTACCAGATAATGTCTTTAAATGTACTAGATGATGTCCTAATGTCTAAAATTGCTTTTTTCAAGAATAATTATATGAACATGGTGAAATACAGTAAAACCTGGAAAACTGACCATATTTGAATGGTGACCATCTAGATGTACTAGATGTACTTATGTACTAGATGATGTCCTAATGTCTAAAATTGCTTTTTCCAAGAATAATTATATGAACATGGTGAAATACAGTAAAACCTGGAAAACTGACCATATTTGAATGGTGACCATCTGTTGACCAACATGTAGTACATGTTGACCAACTTTTAGTGTATTGGTTTTTCAAGTGGATACATTTCCTTCATAACAATTCTCTGTATAGTGACCACATGTCTATTGTGTACAGTGACCAGTGTGTGTTGTCTGGCAATTTTCACATTGTCATTGTATCTTAAAAAGTGACCAGATAACAGATATGTAAATAGTGACATTCAACTTTACAGCATTGCTAATCCTGCAGAGCTTCAAAAAGAGATTATTGAAGAAATTACAAAGGAAGATGATACTTTTGGAATTTCTGATGGGGAAAGTGATAATTGTGAAGAAGAATTGCACACTGAGATGATTTCAGAACTGAATGTTTTGAAAATGTGCAGCAGGTTAAAAAAAATATGCCGAGTCAAATTGCACAGAAATTATGGATCATGTTATTCAGATCGAAAAATCACAGAAAACATGCATCATAAAAATCAAAACGCAGTTTGAACAAGTAAAACTTGATAATTTTTTTCTTTAAAAAAACATGTGTAATAAAGCATTAAATATAGGCCTACTGTATGTAATGGACATGATGATTCTGTACTTTTTTGGGTTTTTTCTACATGTATTATGGTCTACAAGTGTAAGTTCAGTGTACATGCACAATATTTTAATTTATTTCAGGCATTCTTTGTGTAGTGGCCACCTGTGTACAAGGACCAACATAGCATTTTTTTTGGTGGTCACTGTTAACAGGTTTTACTGTATTTCTTTCAGTTGCATCCGTCAGACCGTCATCTCAGTCATTAACCATATGGATTTACCGGGTGGTGCAGCAGACGTTCTGTTCCTGAAGCGTTGACTTCCGCCAACATCCATTATTGGTAAAATTTGATTCTTTTTATCACTTATTGACTTTTGCTAATCGAATCAAAAAATTCAAAAAAACGCATATGGTCAGCTCGAATCACAGTCTCCACGAGCGTACCGTTATCCTCATTAGCCCGCAGAAATATGCACAACCACTTGAGCATTATGTCCACGGAGGCCCATTATGCAGTCAAGAATGGAAATCTGGTTAAGCTCGCGTGCAGCAGAAGCATTTTGTCGCAAAATTTGCAGTCAATGATGGACAGGCAAATGCTGCGGCTTAACAGTTTGCATCCCAAATACGGTTTAAGTTGATTCAAACGTCAGCGCGGCTTTCAAAACAGGTTGGTTGAAGGTTCAATGGAAAAAAACGGTGCGTTTGAACGTGTGAGTGACACGGGGTAGCCTCAAGTCGGAGGAAAGTTCCCAAAATGGAGGGAAATGGAATATGGCCTCAAAGAACGATATGCAAATGAAATGATGTGGACGCGTTAGCTCTTCCATCAAAACTGTCAGGATGAAATCCGAGCAGCCAATACTGGTTGGTGTACAATGTTTACCAAAGTTTACGGATACTCCATTGCTGGAGAATATGCGCCATTGTGCTGAAGACAACATGGCTGAAAACTCGCTTTTGCAGGCTTTGATCTTGGTCTGCAGCATCAACAGAATGGCATGTGTTTAAGTGCTTGCTAAAACGGAAAAACTAGAACACTCATTGGACTTCTTGTACATCAGCTCTTCTATAACAGAATTCTTTACATTCTTTAGAAAACTGCATTAAAACAGTGCTTAGTTATGGATTACTTATAATTACATGTATATATTTAATGACTATGCTCTCATGTCCACTAAATTAGTTGAACAAAACAACAGAAATTGTTACAACAAGAGGCCTTTCCCCCTATGAGAATTCCTTGTTGATTAAGGTTGAAATTTTTCAATGTTTCAACTTTGGTGGTGTGAACAATGTTTTGACCTTTTTTATATAAAAAACTTGTAGTTTGATGAAGAAATCAATGAAGATAGTTATCAAAAATCATGTTTTGTTTCTTTTTCATGTGCGCAAATTACATGTAGATATTTGCGGTTTTTTTTGGTTTTTTTTGAAAAAGCTGAATAGTTAAGTTGCAGTTGTACTATGCAAAAAAGCATCTAAACTATTCAACAACGCACTTTAATAAACAGCGTTTACTAATAAATGGCGCATAATCAAATTTTGAAAAAAAGCTCAGAAAAACGTAATGCAACAGAAAGCTTCTGGTACAATAAATAACATTATTATCCACCAATTAAAATAAGTACAGTATTTGAGGACACGTGCCTTCAGTATATCCTCATTTGGCCCAACATGCGAAATATTAAGAATGTGAACTTCACGGACCTGCTGAACTTTGCAACTTTTTCAAATCGCCGCCAGATGGCTCCGTGCAAGGCATCTTGGCCCGTCTGCCCAGAAGTACTTTTCTTAACAAAATTATGAAAGTGCGCATTCCACACTTTGAGGACGATTCATGTCCACGACCACGTGTCTGACAGCCTGCCAGGAACACTGTCCATTGTGAGCGCGACATTTCAAGTGTGGACGATTGGGTCCTAAGGTCCCCCTGCGGTCTACAAATTAGACCGTTCTTCAGTGGATATCAGGCGTGCCAATGCCAAAATTGTAGTTCCGGTCGACTGGTCAAAGCAGCGTGGCGGAAATGCACCCCTGCGGATTGGGGTCTCGTCGAAAGCACTCCAATTGCAGGGCAGCTCTGCAACGCGGAGCTAGGACCAGGGTCCTTTAAGTCAGTTTGGACAATCACAAATCATTCCAAGCAGGAGGGAGACCAGGGGGACGAGGAAGTGGACAGCACAAAAAAGGGTGCCCATCACATAGAGCGAAATGGGGTGAAAATTGGAAATGCTCAATGGTGGACAACCGAGACCTTGTATGGAAACCAATTTATTCCGTGACCGTGCATTCTGTTATTTAGAAATATTTACTAATTAAACCTTTGTCGCTATGGCTCTATGTATAGAATTATTCAAAGACGTGGACTGGTGATGAAATCGATTTGATGCAGTGATTATACAGAGATAAATCCAACATTTTTGTATGACCACTGCAAGATCCATGTTCGACATAGTTCAACATGACAAAGACTGCAAGATTCTATAAGATTCATATTTGTTACTAGATAAATAAGCTTGATCCAAGCTAAGAAAGTATTTTATTTGATAAATCTTGATCGTGAATAACGTTTACCTTTATTTAGAAATATTGCTATTCCTCTACTGTCAATTTTCTCATTAATTTGTTTTTAATAAATAAACATCATGCTTGCAGAATCATGACTAGGATTTTACATCTAATTTTTAGAATTTTATTCCTACTTATTAATTTGTTAAGAAATAAAAGAGAAACTGTAGAAGATTTATGATTGCTAGAGCAACACGTCACTTTTAAAAAAGTTCTAGGAATTTCGTAATTTTTATCATTACATATAAGATTTTTGCATCTATTTAAATTCCACTTATAAAACCTATATACAGTATAGTACTGTACTTGAAATCTTTCATTTCAAAAAGCATTATCAACTTTATCTACGTATGGGACTGCATAAAAAATGATGACGTCATCATCAGAATTTTACAAACGTCGTAAATCATCGTAAATTTGAATAAATGATGTCATCATCAGAAATGTAATAAATGACGTCATTATTTACCATGCTGATGTCGGTAATGAACAATATGTTCCGACAAAATAAATGTACTATGTATTATTTTACTACAATCGTTAATTATATTTATAATTTCTTTTGTCAACGAATCATCGTCATCATCATGCAGAATTTTAATGCATGGAGTCATCAACAGGATTTTTAATGAATGACGTCATCATCAGAAATGTAATATATAGCGCTGTTATTTACTGCGATGATGACGGTAATGAACAGTATGTTCCGACAAAATAAATGTAGTTCAATGTGTTTCAATCATTAATTATTGTATTTTAATTTTTTTTCAACGAATCAGCATTATTCTAATGACGTCATCATCAGAATTTTATTGAATGACATCACCCTCAGTATTTTAATGATTATCGTCATTTATTGTCAATATCGCTTTTTGGGACATTTTGTTCGATCAAACTGACCAAAGGTCACTGGCATACTATATTTATAGCGCATCACGTGAAGCGTAAAATGAAAGAGCGCTACAGGAGTAATTTATACAAACAAGATTAAAATTCATGGTAAAGAAATCCCTGTCAGAAAAGCATACCCAATGCACCGAACTACAGCTCTAAGCTTGTGACAATAAAGCCTCGATAAAGAGACTTCTACTGTGATAATGCTTATAAGCCCAAACGAAAATAAACATGGCGGAAATGTTCAATTCAAAGAATATTTATAACCAGCTTGCTTTGTCCATTCCGTGATCGACACGCTTCCATCCACAACCTCATCTCAACCAGCACAGCAGCCTGCGGATAATCACTGGTCAGGCAGATTGATGCCAAATGGAATGAACATGTCTTTACCAAACATTCTCGGATTTCATTATCCTGGAGAGTACCTCTAACCAAAAAAATTACATGAACAGACAAATTGGAATGTGTATGATGCAGAAATTATAACATGCATCATACACATATAAGACAAAGTTTCATTAGGCCTACATACAGTAAATGCTAATATTTAAAACTTCATTTGCATCCAAGAAACACTTGTTTAGCTGACGGAAGTGAAGCAATGGAAAACAAGAAAAACATGTATCGCATCATTTGAAGATATCATTTAAAAAAAATGGTAAATATGTAGTAAGGTGGATCCTCGTTAAGAAAAACTTGAATTATACGAATATCTGATAGAACGAATTAAACTCATGACAAATGCCACGACAAAGTCCTTTTTATAATGTTATTGATGTTTGATAATACGACCTACTGTTCAAACAATTAAATTTGGACATCCCTTGAGATTCGTCTCATCGAGGTTCGACTGTACATAGATTTTAGAACGTTATGTTCAGACAAAATAAATATAATATATATTATCTTGGTACATTCGTTTATTAATTTTTATAATTTTGTTGTCAACGAATCGGCAATTTGTTGATGTCACGCTGCGTAGAAAAGTTGGCATTGCAGATGACAGTGCAGAGATCAAAAGTATCAAGTTGAGCAATAAAGTCACCAGACAGAAACTATGCAGGTGGACATGCGAGGTGACATACTGCATTTTTCCCTGGCTCCAGCATTCACAAACTCTTCAACATGGGCAGACTCCAAAATCCACGTTTTAAAATTGGATTTCCATCAGCAGTCTGCGATGTCTGGCATCGATGTGCCCAATAAAAACCAATCAATGGACAACATCTTCAAGAATCCGATCTGCCAGATTGGCAATCATTCCCCGACCATGACAATTACGAGGCAGTGAAAAAAAAATCAATCAGAGGTTGAAGCTATACTGCAAGTGTCCTTACGTCTGCCACTAACCCAGTCTCCAAAAGCCTCTGGTTTTTTTAGGCATGCATGCATCCAGAGTCCAGTGTTGTCGACGTCCAGAAAATCGCATATCCATGGCAGAGCGGGTTTAATTTACACGCGCACAGTTCATTGATTGAGAAGCACTCATAGGGAAAACCTAGGGACAAAACGGCCATTGAGGGTCTGACCTGGGGCAGAGTTAACCCCCTGCCTTGTCTCTCTTCCCCTTCCATTTCTTTTCAGAGGTAAATGGCGACGCGACGCGACGTTCAATGGCACCCTCATCCCCCCCCCCACCCCCCTTAAGTCCTCCTTCTGTCGCTCCCCCACCCCCATCCCCCCACCTCTGGGACCCATTTCCCCTGACCCCTCCATCCCACCCCTCCCTTCTTTTTAATTCTATTTCGCTTTCTCCAACATCCAATTGTATTGTTAGCATGTTTGATCGGGCGAATTCGTTTAGATTAACGCTTTATAGCATACAAAACGAGCTTAGAGAAAGGGCTTTTGCAACGTAGGACCGTGAACTCTATAATGTGGACGAAGAATGGACCCAATTCGTAGCATTTTCACGCTGAGGCCTAGGTGCATATCGAAGGTCAATTAAGAAGGACACGCCGCTTATGATTATAACACTGCCTTCGGTCGACTTTGAAGGTCTCATTATTAATTAATCCAAATTATCATTAAAATTGAATGACTATGAGCAAGGGTTTCATTTGTCTTTTGGGAGGTTACGCAACCTCCCAGCTATAAAACATGGAATGGAACGTTTGTTTTCATTGTCATAACAATGTTTATTGTAGCAAAAATGAATGTAATAATGTTGTTAATTAGAACAATAATTAGAACATTAATTAGAACAATAAATGTTCTAATTAATGAACAATGTCGTATACAATTTTATCACGAAAAATACGTGAAATCGTGCTGATTCGTCTTTTTCAGGTTTAAAATATACCCGTAGAACATATATTTCCAATTTCACGAAACGTTTTTTGTAACAAACAATTAGGCCAAATGTTTTCATTGAAAATGTATAAATTAAGGATTTGCTTCAACCAATGCAACTTAATTCGATTATTTGGAACGATTATTGCAATGAACGTTTTGTTTTATTGATGAATTTCATTGTTCAGCATTTCTTAATCGGAAACTGTTGTATTTTGAAAATTTATCGTTTCGTTTTTTAAGAATCTTGTTAATTAGAAAAACAACGTTCCAATTAATGGACAATGTGGTAAAACACGATGTCGTAATTAAGGCAATGTTATCATCAAATATTATGTGAGATCGTGCTAATTCGTCTTTTTCAGGTTTTAAAAAAATACACACAGACCATAATATTATACATGTATTTTCAATTTTACGTAACTTAATTTTTGTAACAAAAGATTAGGCCAGATGATTTCATTGAAAACGTGTTAATCATTGTTAATTAAGGATCTGCATAAATCAAATGTATCAATGAACTAAATTAGGATTAATAACAATAATTTACCTCGGGTACGTACATTTAGTTCATTTTTAAGAATTTTTTAATTCTAAAAAAGACAATTTATACCATTTTGGAAACCTATATTTAATACGCTGCATTAAATATATGCATTAATATATGGATATTTATTTAAAATATCGCTATTTTAAAAACATTTTGTGTGTTAAAAATATTGTTTATACACCAGCATAGTTTCCTTTAATTTTATTAAAAAATTGCGTTACCTTAAAACGAATATTATAAAATTTGAAAGGAATCAAAAGCGTCTTTTCCAAAGTACTTCTTTTTGAAGCAATTTTAAGTAGCCTAATCAAGACTGTTTTCAGCAAATAGTTCGCAGACTTGCCCAGTTTTTCATCTAAAGATGATACAATACTCTTATTTGACTCATATTTTTCAACTTTGTTGATATTTGATTTGACTTCAGACTGCTTGTACAGCATGCAATCTGGAGTCATCCATCCCACCTGGAGCACATATTCAATTTATAATGAATTCTTAAGATTAGCACATCCTTGAATTATGTGTTACTGCATTCGTTACTTATTATTAATTGGTTTCCATGCATTTCTCGTACTTTCATAGTCAAGACTCATCAGCAATGCAGTTAACATTCACATAAATCTTATCCACTGTTGAGTTTCGATGGGCCAACTCATCAACTCTTTCTAAAATATATTTATTCCAAGTTTTTATCTACGTTGTATAATCCAGCTGGCTCTGCAAAACCACCAAAACAAAATTTATTTTGGATAGAAAACAACTCACCCATGCAGATGGAGAACGTATACTTATTTCTCCAAGCAGCTGGCTACGTATACAATGTATATTTAGATTGTAAGGTTCTATGCATATATACCTACCAAGATATCAAGGCCATAAATATTCTACATGTACATGTCTGAATCGTCACATGGCACACACAAAAGTTGAGCTGAACAGAGTTAGAAAAAATTGTATTAAATACGCAATTTACAAAGTCAATTTACAAAGAATGCCTTAATTAAATTAAAATAATGAACATGTGCACTGCACTTATACTTGTAGACTGTAATACATGTAGTAAAAAACCACAAAACCAAAAAGTACAGAATCATGTCCAAGGATTAAAGCAAGATTTAACGTGACTCATCTGTTATCTGGTCACTTTTTAAGGTACATTGGCATTGTAAAAATTGCAAAAAAAACACAACACATACTGGTCACTGTACACAATAGGCAGGTGGTCATGGCCATTATACAGAGAATTTTGTAATGGACATGTACACTAGAAAAAGAATACACAAAAAAGTGGTCAACATAAACAGGTGGTCACTTTTCCAGGTTTCACTGTACATACAATTTTTGAAGATTGCTTAACATGTATAATGTAATGGCTCATACGTGTTTATCCACCCTCGATTCAACAAACATGCATCTTGATCAAGATATTCTAGTTATCTACCATTTCCGTATACTTATCCAATTTTATATCTATGCACATACATACATTGTATTTCAGCTTATCTAGCACTATGTCCGTCCAGCCCAGTTTTACTTTGTCGACCACGTGACATCATGTCGTTCATTGTATCCTGTTAGATACAGTTTTAGACAATTTCTATAGCTGCATTTGCACACATCTTTGGGTAAAATTCTTCTCGCACAAACAACAATCCTAATAATTAGCGCTAAAATGCAAAAATACATAAATTTCTATTTTATGACATAAATTGCACGTGGTTCAATATTTTTCCATTTGCATTGTTTCAATTTCACTGGACGTTCACCCCATACTCGTTTCATTTTCACTACCCGAATTATCTACTTTTTTGCAAATTATCGTCAATTGGTGCAAAACAAACCCACCTCGTTTCACCCTCGTTAACAGTTGTTGTATTAACATATTGCACTCACTTCACCTCAATAAACAGGCCAGAAACCTTATTTATTTATTTCGATACAAAGTCGAACCCCGTTAAGACAACCTCAAGGGATGTCAAATTTTGTTCAGTTAAACCGTATTTAGTATTACAACACCAGAAGTCAGACAAAACATGATTTCAACAATAAGAAATAATATTTCATTGAAGTTTGGATGACAAAAATGATATTTTTAGACTTGAAATTGTTCCTAACTTACACAAATCAAGTCAAAATATGTTCATTGCTCCAATCCAAAATGCTGTTTGGGGGTTTCCGAACATCTGCCCTCATCTTTATTGTGGCGTCATCGTCAATTATAGAGGTTTAACCTTAAAAGCTTATCTCCAACCAATTAAGGGAAACGTGCTACTTTTATAGCTTCTTTAATTGCTACATTTTATTTTTTTTTTACCATTATGCAGGCAGGTACAATTTAACACACCTTCAGAACCCCACGCTAATGAGAATGGCACGAGTTTTAGTCCATGATTTTTTTGGTTTGTTCCATAGGTCTTAATTTTTTATATCTCAAGTAATTTCTGAATTAGTTTAAATTCAATGATTTCAGTGAATTCCAATGTCCTCACAATTTCTAAACATTTTTTCTTCTTTTTCTTCTCCTATATCGTATACCATAATTCAAGGGCTATTAGATCATTGTTGGTCACGTGTCAATTGTGCGCGTGTTCTTTTAATTGTAATGCCTTCTGGTAATATACACACTCTGTGTAGTGACATCATACTCGAGGGTTTGCATCCGGGCTATTAATTGGGTCTCGTTAGCGCACGTGCACGCGGTCGGAGGGTGTTAGGACATGTACTGTATTTCCCTCCAAATATATTCCATTGAATTATCCTGATTTATACGACCTAGCTTTCATTCTGTCCTTACCATTGTTTGCCTTTATTTCAGCTTTTGTGTATATTTTGAATTTTGTGTCCATAAATAGCAAACGCAACCGCACAGGCGTCCAAATTTGCGTTCAAATTGGAAATTTTTATGACTACGATTGACATAAATCGTAGACACAAACTGTATACCTCAAAAATTTCAGAAGTTTTTCAGGACAATTTAATAAGCACATTTTGTAAGGACAATATAATTAATGCAGTTGTTTTAACTTCATTGTCATTTACATGTCTATTGTCAGTAGTGCAGTACTCTACATTTACTGTATACATGTACATGTATATACTGCATTGTTTTTGATATGTAAAACAATGAAAACCAATGAAAAACGGAAAATAACAAAACTTTCACAAAATTGAACACCATTTCTTAATTTGACAAAGTCTCGTTATTAAAGAAAAATAATAGTCATGGTAATTTTATGATGCAAAATGTTACATACTGATCACGTGGGTGTCGGCACACATTGAAATGCATTTGAAAATATGTACAGATTGGAACACATGCATTTTGTGTTAAATTGTGATGCATTTGAAAAACACATTTTCAATTGCATTGACAGTGTATACAAAAACGAGAATGTAATGACAAGAATACATTTTGAAAATGTATTTTAAAATGTATTTTAATAACAAAAATTGTATTTTGAAATGCATTACTTGTGTTCCAATATAAGCGTATTTTTAAAATGCATTTCTTTTCGATGTGGGAACATAGTCAACATATACATTTTGAATATGAATATTACATGTGTTTCCAATTTAGAATATTTTCAAATTCATTAATTTTCAGTTTTAGAGTTTGTAGTCAAGATATATGCAGGTTATGCATTAAAGACACAAACGATTAATGCCAAGATTAAACCCACACCAATTTATTAATTTAGCCTTGAATTTTCCTCAATAGTCACACTGTACACACAAATGACCTTAAAGGAAGTTAAATGCCTTTTTAAATATATAGTTGATGCAAATAGTGATAAAAAGTGAAATTATTCAATGTTCATCATTTGCATTTCTTGTCCATTCATGAGCAAACCTGACTCAACATGACAATATTTCCATTCATTTGATGCAAAATAATGGCCCGTCACCATTGATCAGAAACCTCTGACATGTATTTACACATCCACCACCAAATCAAATCCTGGAATCACATCTTCTCTACATTGTTCTTGTCTCATCAAGTGTTCATGTCCATTGGAGATTTAGGACATGCAAAAAACTACGATCACGATGCTTTAACTTGCCAAGGTTTAGTTGATGTTGCACGTACCCCCCAAGGGGGATCCAGTAATCCACATCAAGCATAAGAATTGAATTAAAAAACAATTCATCGCATCGCGTTTAATGATGAGCATCCCAAGTCTGCGTCCATAGCAATTGTCACCCAGAACTTTTATGCATTTTGAGCTTCAGCTGGACCCTCGCGTGCCTCCCACAGAGACTGCCAAAGAGGGAGGGTACGAACAGAAGAGAGTGCATTGGGGGGAACATAGGGCCCAGGTTAGAACAAGAAAAGAACCCTTCGAACGGGATATTATGAGGGACGACCAGCCACCAGTTGGATCCTAGTCGATAAAACGACAGCTGCCACGTTTTATACGCACCTACCAAACATGCCTTTTCTTCTCCAGAGCCAAGCATTTGATTTTAACGTTGGTGCAAAAAAAAAGACTATGCCATAATTTAAGTTAACATAATATTTTGGAAAAACATTGAGCATAATCCCCAATAAAAACTTCCCCTTTGATGAGTCGTGTTTAATAAATGTCCAGTACAAAAGCAAATGGCGCTTTCATAAACAGAAAAGTCGAAAAAGCCAGGGGACAGTGGCTCCAGGAAGAAGCGTGGAAGTTCAAAGTCCGTCCGCTAGGTGTAAATCACAATCATCAGTACCGGCAATGATTGGCTTTTATGTTCAGCTGCAGTCGTAGCATTCGATGTTATCGGGATATCCCTATTTGTAATCCGTGCTGCTGCTAGGGTTTTCGATCGAGATAAGTTATTACAAGGGTACTAAACAAATAGATATCGGAAGATAGCCGGGAACAATATCAGAACGGGGTTCGAGCAGAAAATTTGCAACTGTCAGCTGAAACGCAGGTGGTTCACAAGTACGATTGAGCATTTGGCTATGTCCTATAGTTTGGTAATGCAAAAAAAGAGTTAGTTTTTGATGAGTTTTCTTGTTTTAAACTAAAATATTACAATAATGTATCATACAGGGGGTTTGCATCCAATTGAAGAGGAGTTGGAACTTCTATTATTCCAACTTGGAAAAACGGGGGTGAGATTGGATATGAAAACTTAAACATCAAATATGGTACCAAAAAAACGCAGTATAGTGCCGAACCGAAATCCAAACCGAATTTAAATGTGCCAGAACATGAAATCTGTATGCCGTAGAATGCTACATGTCATTTTAACAAAAAATGTCATTCTGAACGAAGGTTAAATTCCGAAAGTTTAGATTTATAGACTCAAACATGTCTTCTTTGAATTGTTTGAATTGAGAGCATGCGTGTGAAATGAACAATTTGAATTGTTTAGATCACATTGGGATAAAAAAATAAAATGTGGATCTTGATGAATATTCTACAACAGGAGGAAGTTAACACAAACTTTTAGTATCTCAGAATATCATGGAAATCATGAAAACAAATTTCGAATTTTCTTTGCAACAGGTTTCGGTTACTATCATTGTTTCCCCGCAGAGTTAGAAACATCAAAGCTGTGATGTTTACCTAGTTTCTCCGTTGCACAAAAGTCCCATAATTTAACACATTGTATAAAATTTTCAAAAAATCAAAGCTTTTACCAAAAATGTTTTTACCAATCACACGTATCCTCTAAAAGCTAACATATTTACTTAGAATTTCTGCTAAGATCAATTAGGGTGCATTGGTTTCAGGTTAGGTTAACCTATATTTAATTATAAGCTTGTACATTTAGCCTACTTGGCTAAGACAAAATTCATTTCACAGTTATGGTTTAATAGTGCACAACCAACGATGCCATCATTGCAACGATCGTAATACTTCATAATTTCCGGCCCGTTACCAACATCAATCAACTAACAATTGGGCAGTCACCATGCACGTACCAACACTTATGCACTTTATGCTATATAATTATAAAATATTAAAAAAAATGACATTGACTTCCATCAAGGCTAACAGCATTCTGACATCCAACAGCAAAAAAAACCGCCACACTTTACCATCTTAACCAGAGCATGAAATTCGGTTATCCAATTTAAGCTGCATAATTTCATGCACTCTCGATATTCGATTATTGCAACAATCCATAATTCAGCCCATGAAAACCATGCAGGGTGATGGGTATAAAAAACTTGGATGCTTGTTCCAATCATCCCACAGAGGGGAAATTAAGTACGGCTGAGGATCAGTAATGGTGAATCAACAGATTACACGAGTAGCTTGAATGGGAAGCCATGGCCACAGAAGAGATATATGCACCTTGCCATAAATTCAACAGCTAGGGGTAAAACGCCAGAATATCCAACAATGTGAAAGAGCATCATCCCCGCTACAAGGATTCAACACGGCCTTCGACATAATAAAAAGAGGGCCTGGAGCCGAACATGTACTTCTGCAGGGTTGGGTTTTTTTAGTATACAAATCAGGGGCTTTTGTTCAAGAGATGATCATCCTGACGTGGATTTGAGACCGGACAATGGCATTAGTTTTATGCGCAGTTTTGGTTGAACAGGATGACAAAAAATGTAACAGTGCGGTGAATTGAGTGTTATGGGATGAAGACGAAGATGAGGCGCACCAACGCAGATTTATCTTAACCGGAACTAATGTATTGTTGGCGTATATTGGCAGCTCTAAAAAAACAGTGGCCTAAAGTCAGATACTGAGAAATTGTATGATGTGCAGCACGGGTGACAATGCGTGTGCAGTTCCACGAATGTTTCCTATTTCTATAGAAGTGATGAACAAACTGCTTTTACAAACAGATTTTACATGCAATCAAAGTTCAACTCTTTCTTTATTTTTAACTTGTTCTGAAAGAATAGAGGTTTTTTTTTTCAAAAACTTAACAATTTTACCTAATAAAAAAAAAAGAAATTTGCTCAGAATGATACAGTACATGTATTTCCCAAAAAACGACCATTTCTTTCCGGAATAATTAGGACAATGTACTTTATGCAGATTTCGTCAATATGCATTCATCACGTGACACTTCATTCATTACATTTGCGAAAATTACGCCGAGGCACGTTCTTTCAGTTGATGATTCGATGAAAAAATCACGTGATGAAGCACCATATATATACGTAACTCTGCATAATGTTAATTTTATCAAAAACTACTCACTTCCCTTTCTTAACCCCCTTTAAATTACCCTTGATTAAAAAATAAATTAATTTTATGAAAAGCATTAAAAAAAGAACGATTTTTGTTTCTAAAAAAATGAATGTTTTTCTAAAAATTGCTAAATTTCACCAGATTCTCAAATTTCTACAAATTTCTCAAAAAAAAAAATAGTTCTTATCAAAAAATTATACAATTTCCTGATGGGGCAATCTGTATAGTTTTTTGTATATAATTCAGTGGAAATGTATACAAAAACTACACTTTGTTTTTCTAAATAAATGATTTTTCCTAAAAAAAATCACGAATTTTCCAAAAACCAAACAATTTCTCCAAAAAAATTTTATCAAAAAGATAAAATATTTCGAAACAACACCAATGTATTTTTCCAAAATAAAACAATTCCCCCATAATATACGATTGTCTCAAAAAGGACACTTGATCTGAAAAACAGAACTTTCATAAAAAAATTCACGATTATGATTTTTAAAAAATTTACTCGTATAATAAACGTGTTCAAACAACATGCACAAGTATGTACTTGATGCAAACATAAGTACGTCTGTAAACATGTGCAGTACAACACGCCTCTTAATTGTTTCTATTTATGATTACTATTTATGTTTGAGTTTTTCTATCGATTTCGGATTATCCGGGCTACTTTTTTCATACCTCACCGGATAATCGAACTTTTACTTTCCTAAGTTTTCAAATGAATGCATTTTTTACAAATTCTACAACCATCAATACGACCATAGCTACAGTATATGATGCCGGCCATAGTCTGAAAATTGCATTAACAAAAAACTACCCAAACACTTCGACCCAAAAATTAGTACTCGAAACCAGGTTACTGCATAATTGCAACTTTTTCAAGGATGATGGAAAAGTTTCGAATTTCCAGCAAAAAAGGTGCATGACTGATGGGCAGCTCGAGGGCATAATGGACGTCAATTCCCATAGGTGGAGCTGCGAATGTGCGCGTGGGCTGTCATCTATACGTGACCCCATCCAAGCGGCAATGTTAGGGAGGGGGGATGACCCCCTGCCTCCAAGTCACTCATCATCGGCAAAGGTGGCACGCGCGCCACGTGCGTGATGTGGCCATCATGTATCACGCTGCGATGGCCATGCACCCACCTGTCCAGGTATATCACTACCTCGTGTAATAATTGCATACAGTATTTGGGGATGACATCACGGTGGATGCGCTGGATGAAAAGCAAATAATGCATAATGCCGATTACCGTAATTAGTAGGGTTCGAAATGTACACAACTTCAAGCATTATTTCATGCTCTTGTGAGTTCAAATTATAGAAATGAAAAATCAATACAATTAGGCTGGGGGAAATCACATGATGATGAATGACAAGGCCATTGTTTTTGGTTCTCCTTTGTTTCGGGCAAGGGATTGCCATTGCATAGTGGACATAATTGGGCACGTGCGATGACCACTGACCCATCCCTATCGGTGGGGTAAAATGGACAGCCACAATCCATATACACGTTGGTCAGTTTTGTTTTCTTTTTTAAAACATCACAATCTAAGCTGACTTTGCAATGTTTTCTTTGTTATTTCTATAAATGTTTAGGTAAGTCGATCAGGAGATAGACATTGCATTTCGGACCTAATGTAATTGGGCTCGGGCGATGACCAGTCCATACTGGTCATCCTGGTTTTTTTTTTACATAAACTTAAATGTCCGAAAATGGGATATTAAAATTCTGATGACGTCATTCATAAACATTCTGATAATGACGCCATTCATAAAAATGATGTGATGACGTCATTTTTTAAAATCATACTTATGACGTCATTCCTTAAATTTTGATGTTAACGTCATTCATTAACAATTATGATGCTGAAGTCATTCATTAGCAATTCTGATGTTGAGGACAATTGAAAAATTCTGATCTTGACGACAAACTGAAAAATTCTGATGATGACGGCACCATCAGAATTGTATGGAATGACGTCATCATCCAGTGTCTTTTTTATGCACTTCAAAATGTTAGCCGATTTGGAAATATTTTCATTACATGTATTACTTTTTCAGGTAATTTTTCGGTCAAGCAAGTTGGACAGCCACAAACCATACACGTGCACATGGTCATCCATGTTTTCATTTTAAAAACATCAAACTGCACGCTGACTTTGCACTAATGTTTTCATTATTATTATTTATGTTCTCAGGTCAGTTTGGTGCGGACACGAACAGACCTATTCTGCTTGCCACCACCCTCCTGGTAGAATTTCAATCAGGATATTGTTGAATGTCCGAACAGAACCTGTCAAAGAGTGATGTATTGCCCAGCTAGTGGACATTATGGTGGTACATGTATATGAGTGGACCTTCACATATTTCTGGAAATGGTCTATTTTTACGTAACGATGTGACAAAGTGACCATGCATGGAACCGCAAACAATGCTGACCATTCTGGCCATGATGAATACAGAGTCCACCCATTTTTGGACATCTAAAGACTCGTTTCATATCTGGCCAGCCTACTGCCTTTGCATATGCATGATTTTGGGAAATTTTGTACAAGAGAATTGGGTGATTTGGTCAGTTTGGTAAATGACGGTCACTTTGGGTCATTTCTGCATAGCCCGTATTACATAAACATGGGTTTGTTGATGGAAAAAAACTTGATTAAAAATTGTTGCCAACTCATCTCTGCTAAAAGTTCAGGAGGCAGTCAAAAGTCACCCTTATTGTTATCATTTCGCAGAAAGGAAACACGAATTTGCAATCACAAAATCAATATTTAGGCCATAATTATTTCATCCTATTTTATTGTTAAATTATGAGTCATACAAGAATGATTTCGATATCTAAAACCCTATGTCGAAACGTACAAATTTGCTACTCATATTACAAAATATATAATGTATCACAGAAAATATTTATTTTACAGGTCTCCAGTTATTAAAAAGTAATTATGTACAAAAATTAAGTTATCGGAATATCATCAACGAACGTTATGAGCTATACGGTATATTGCAAAAATCAGACGTCTCAAACCCTATAGGGTTGCATAGATAAATTGTAAATTGCTTAAGAAATAGTGTGGATATATGACATTTCATACACGTTGCATAGACAATCTGGAACATTTGAAAGTCATAAGACCTAAGTTCTTCTTTAGGTCTTTTTTTTCTTAAAAACCGATGAATCATTTTGGCACAAAAACATTAAAACATGTTTCAGCAGTAATTACGGCTGTTTATTCCATGGGTGTATTTTTTCAAAATTATTCAAGTATTACTGGACGGATTAAGAAATGAATCATAGTCGAGGAGATTAATCTGTCTTTTCAAACTTTACCAATATACATGTTATCAAAAATTTCGTAGAAAAATACTTTTTTTTTTTGCTAAAAGCTTAATAGCAGAACACTTTTCAAGATGAGAATAGCAAATTTAGGCTTGCATAAGAGCACTTTACTTTCTTGAGTTCGAGCTTTCGGCAGTATTTTGATTCGGAATGCATCAATATTAAAATAAACCACACATTTTCTTAGCGTGAAAGATCAGTGCATACTATACAATTTAGCGCTTTTTTTGTCAGCTAATTCAAAATGACTTCCAAAATACGCGAGGTCTCAAAAACTTTGCAAACTTCATGGAACGTTCATGAAGGACAATGACATAATTCAGAACAACTGCAGAACAACTTCAGAAGCAATTTCATCTGTAAAACTGGTCAGTAAGTTCAGTTTGGTTTCATTTCAATGCAATTTTTCAATTGCAATTTTTTTTCTCATAATTTTGCAATAGCTCATTTCATCGTCTGCACGTATTGTTGTCTTATTACAAGACATCAACATCTTACAGACAATGTGCGAGGCTTGTACATTTTGTATGGTGTTATTTAGATAAAGTCTCGTTGTTCTTTTGTAAATTCAGCGACCACTCCGCTGAGTACTTTAAATGATATGTCATTCTTGAAAGTCCCTTCAACAAAAAATTGCTTCAAACTACGCTGTACAAACATTGCATCTTAAATTCAGACAATGTACAAAAAAACATGACATCTTCCACAACATAAAAGTTATTTCCTCGAATGTTTCCAGTTTTGCAAAACATCTTGATGCCCTTCAAATTCAGGCATTATGCTTTTGAGAAAATTTGGATGTTTCGCACAACTGCGAACGTTTCTATAGTTCAAAACATTTTGATTTTGTTTACAGACACCAAACTTGAGGCGCAATGTTTTGACAGTGCATGCACGAAAATACGTCTGAACATAGGAAACTTATCATTACAGTAAATAGGCACAATGACTAGCAGGCTAGAGGACATGGAAGGCAACAGCCAATATACAGTCGACGCTGGTGGAAATCACCAGTTCATGCCCTGTTGAATCGACCACCGTTCAACAACGCCTGTTCAACGTTCGTGTAATCCAGCGCCCGATTGACCACGACGCCAAAGCCCCTGCCCGTCCAGCTGGTGCGCGGGGACACGGGGTCCCCCGGGGTGGCCGGCGAGCCAAGGGTCTGCGACGACGAGTCCGGTGAGTAGGGAGAGTCCTGCGACCCCGACTCCGACGAGGGGCCCTGGGAGGCGGGGGAGCAAGGTCCGAAAAGCCTTTCGGAGGAGGTGGCCGGTGGTGGCCTTCCGAGTCTGGGTCCATTCTCTCGTTCCTGCAGGTCGTACATCTTCAGCATTTCGGACAGTGTCCAGATGTAGTTGTGGGCGAAGCGCAACGTCTCGATCTTGGTCAGCTTGGTGTCGTCCGGAAAGGCTGGAAGGATCGTCCGCAAGTGGTCAAGGGCGCCGTTCAGCGAATGCATCCGGTTGCGTTCTCGGTCGTTGGCCTTGTTGCGTCGGTTGCGTTTGATACGCATCACCCCCGAGGGGCTCCTGACTCGGGCCCTGGACTTGAGGTAGCGCTTCTTCTTGGCTGGCGTCAGCGGCGCCTCGTCCATGGACACGTCCGCTGAAGACATGTTCGAAGAGTCGTTCTCCGCACGAGGTCGCTTCGCTCGGCTGTAGATCCTTCTCAGTTCAATGTCATCTTCAGAGTTGCTGTCCGGATCAGCGAAGCCCAGCTCGAACTCGGTGGTGCTGTCCGCTGCTCGGCCAATGTCCACTCTGCTGACCCTTTCTTTTTTCATGTTTATCTTCCGGGTGGCCGCTGGTCGAGCCACCATTTCCCCCGCTGATGAATGTCCCTCTTCGACGAGGGGCAGCCGTTGCTGGTCCTCGGGCGTAACCCTTGCTTTTGAAGAGTCAACAACGCCTGACCCTTTGACCCCCGGGGCGGACGGGTGCACGGGGTCCAGAACCTCTGCCGTCATTCGTACAGGCTAGAAAGGAGCGCAGGAAAAGGGAGTTTGTTATAACCGTTTTGTATACTTATAGAACATGAAAATGGTGACATAACGAACAGAGGTTAAATTTGAGGGCTGACCAAAGATCTCTTGAAAGGGTACTAAATTCTCAAATTCAACTGTTAAAAATATCACTGTTACTATAAAATGTTGTTAGTATTCGCATTTATACTTTTAAAAAGGATTTTAATTTTAATAGTTAATATCAAGTATATTTATAAACGAAATACTTGAAATTCACTGCAAACATTGTGCAAACATTAAACAAAGGTACATATTTGTTATTAAGATGCTAATTGGAGCATCTTGTACTTTGTGGACGTCCGAATTTAAGATAGTTTTGCTGAAAGCTTCCTCTCAGTCTTAATTGAAAATTCGATGAATTTCTCCATAAATTTTAAAGAAAAGTAACATGGAAAAAATCCATAAATTTTAAAGAAAAAAAAAACAAGGAAAAATTTTTGGGAACTGTTCCATTGCACGGAACGTTGCTTTCTGTAAATGGGAACGTTGTTCATTTTACCATATTTCTTTTTTTTAAACGAATTTCAGTTAATTAACGAATTTTTTAATTTCTAATAAGATGTCAAAATTGGTGAAATATCTAAATTTTCTCGTTTATTTTGTAAAAAAAAGTATAAACATTTTACGGTCCATTTTGCATTATTTATTCCTAGAGTTATCTAAAAATAGTAGAGAAAATTGACAAAGTTTTTGAATCATCGTAATAAAAATTAAAAGTAAATAAAAATATCCATTCAATAAAAAAATTGATATATTCAAGCTTGAGCAATCGGAAAATAAATTACTGATAAAAACTCGAGATCGCACCTGGTCAAACATTTAAGTCACGCAGATGTATCAAAATTGGAGATAACATGCTTTATTGACAATTTTGCCAAAATAATATAATGGCCGGCTGAGCAACTATATTCGTTAAATATAATGGCTTCAATTTGGGTACCAATTTGGTACTAATAAAAAGCGCTGATTTATGACTTTTGTTTCAACAATTCCAAACAGTGATTATTAAATAACGTTATAAACCGACATATTTCAAATCAAGATGTCCACAAAATATGAAGCGACGAACCTTCAACATTTTCACAAAACATATACATCTTGCTTAAAGTTGCAAAGTCTACAATGCAAATAACTCTCAATAACTGGTCATTTTGTAAATCAATGACAATATAAAAATATTATTAACAATAATAATAACCAAGTTTATTCAACTAGATTTTAAACTATATTTTTGTTGCTGTTCGTTTGGGATAATCCGAAACTGCCAAACTTTCATAATATTTTTCATATTTGCAAAATGCGTTAGATATTTTAATTGATGTTAAATTAATCAACATATCGATTTTTTTTAAAACTTCCATTATCTTAAAACGAAAATAATAACAAATTCAACCATCGTAGGAAACAGGGTTCAATTACTAATTTCAAGCACGGATTCAAATAGACATTCGGGCATAAACTAGCAAATGTCAATTAAAATTGGCACCAGATTAATTAACGAAGGATGATGCAACAAGAACAAGAAAACAACTCTGTATCCCCTCGAATTCGACCGCTATATCAATTCCGGCCCATTTTTTTTTTAAAAATTTAACAAATTTTAATTTAAAAAATTCCAAATTTTTTTTAATTTGGAATTTTTTAAATTAAAATTTCTCAAATTTTAAAAAAAAATGGGCCGGAATTGATATAGAAAAAAAAATTGAAAAAATTGAAAAAAAATGCAATATTCCTAAGTAAAAAAAAACTTACCAGCTTATCGTGTTCCTCGAAATGTATCGAATAAAACTTCCCTCAGCTGCGACAGAATAGTGTCGTTTCCAACAGACAGCTTGAGTCACACGCGAACTTCTGGAACTATTGCAGTTATCTAGCGTTGAGCAAACGTTGCACACACACGCGAAAGCGCGCGTCCTTTGGACGGCACGTGGAGGTTGCGAGTGGACCAGGGGTACGAAGGCACCTGCCAAAATATATAGGACCAGGGGAGCATGACGTCAGAGGCAAGGGGGAGAAACGAGCCCATTGCGAGCTGGCTGGAGAACGCTTTGCACCAATCAGGAGGACGTGGCGAGCACGCGTGCAATTCCCTTCAAAAGGCGTCGACAGGGAACTTGTCACAAAAAAAAACCAGGATTCAATTTACTCGCTTGGATCTGGGTTCACACTGGAACTGGATTCAATTTACTCGTTTGAATCTGGATCGCAACTTATTCGATTGAATCTGGATTCCAGTTAAAAATTCAGTAAAACCTGATAAGAGTGACCACCAAAAAATATGCAATGTTGGTCACTGTACACAGGTGGCCACTATCCAAAGAATGCCCAAAGTGAAATAATGAACATGTACATTGCACTTATACATGGAACTGGATTCAATTTAGTCGTTTGAATCTGGATCTCAAATTATTTGATTGTATCTGGATTCGACTAACTCGATTGAATCTGAATTCCATGCAGTTTCAGTAAAACCTGATAAGAGTGACCACCAAAAAAAAAAATGCAATGTTGGTCACTGTACACAGGTGGTCACCATAAAAAGAATGCTCAAAGTGAAATAATGAACATATATATACATTGCACTTATACTGGTACATGTATACAAACTAGACTAGCTGTAATACACGTAGTAGAAAACCACAAAACCGAAAAAAAGTGCATAATCATCATGTCCAAGATTTAAATCTGGATCTCAACTTATTCGATTGTATCTGGATTCGACTTACTCGATTGAATCT
>JAQGBX010000922.1:0-29064 GCA_034698745.1 Megaphyllum sjaelandicum
ATCTTTATCCCCGATTTTCACAAAATAAAAGGCAGAATTTATCGCAGAACGGCGCCCGAATGAATGTCAAAAACACAGTTCACGATTAAGCTTGACAGCGAGTGCATTAGCATCGGAAAAAAAAATCAGGAAGGGAACATTGAAGTGCATCAGAATCACGCAAAATATGCCTTAATGGAAGCCTGTCATAAGGAGCATAATTTATCCGTCGTTTTCCAACAGTGTTCAAATGCACGTGGTTTATTAGATGCTGATTTGAGGCAGGGCACAGTCAATATTTCCATTCCACTCGAATCTCGATTTAATACTAATTCGTCGTTGACGAGTGGAATGACGCTCATGTACGAAGAGTCTCTTCATGGTCCCAATTCTCTTTGCCATTTCCCTTTTTCTTGTAGCGTGGCATTGCACCGATCCTTTGTGAGTACACCACAAACTGCGTTTCCATAAAGTCTCTCACACCTGAGGGCACAGCATAATAAGAAAGGCTTTCATAAAATAGTATCTTCTGCAACAGATGCTGGATCAGAAGAAATATCTGCTAGGTTATCGCACCACCCCAGAATGCTGGTAGCTGGCGGATGATTCGTATCGTCTGCAAGAGAAAATAGTGCGAAGATTAGAGCGCAAAAAAAAAATAAAATAATAATAAAAAAAAATGGAACATGGATCATAAAGGCGCTTCTTTAATCCTTTTCGAACTTTGATATACTCTGGATCATCGAGATCTCAAAATGCTTTAATGGCATATCTTATATACATAGGATATGCCATTAAAGCATTTTGAGATTGTAGTTCGATGAAAAACATGCGCATTTGCCAATCTGCGCTCGCAGTAATTAATTTGAGTGGCTATTCGGTTGGAAAATACAGAAATGGCTCGCTCGAGCATGTGCTTCTCTGAACGAATCAATTTAGCCCACATTAAAGGTGAATAAAAATGCGATGAAAGAAAAATAAAACGGACTTAAAGATGATGAAATGTACTTCTTTCGGGGAATAACAATGGAATCTTCTTCGTAATTGAGGGTCAAAGATGAATTGAAAAAAGGTCTACTTAAACGCCCTATTTGTGGAAAAACTAAATCACTATGTAGCCCTTAGGCCAATTTGCAAAATGTCACAACAATATAATGTAGCTGGATAGAAAGTACAGCGCAAATCCTGCTGTTTTCGTTTTTATTTGTCAATTACATTTACAAAAATAAAACTTTAAATACCAAACTTAGACTTTTTGTTTGTGATCAGGAGTTTGGATTAAAATGGCACTTTTCAAACCTTTCCTTTTTAAATATAAAAAAATCAAATCCTGATACTTTCATATAAGGTTAATTTTTAATTTCAAAATAAAAGTAATACCGTGTAAAACAATACAATTACTACTTTAATATAGTCCTTCCTTAAAATGATGTTTTTATCATGTTGGGTCTAGGTTGACTTTCAGCAGCTTTACAAAGTACATGCAAATAAAAAGGGTTTTCAGCAGATGACTTTAAATGTTTATACTGTATTTGCTTTAGGCTTTTACAGACAATTAACTTGTGGTTTACAGACGTATAACATTAAGTGTTTTAAAATGGACAGTTAAATTTGCTCTTAATGGCGCTAGGAAAGGATTCCTTAACTCACTCTTAAAAAAATGATTTAGAATGTTTAACTGGTTTCTCGACATTCATTTAAAAATGCTACAATTTACACCATTACATGTAAAAATCCAAATGGAATATTGCCTGTTATGGACTTCATCATGCTACAATTCTTCTTAGAAATATCCATCAGAAGCTAACAGCAAAATGAAACATTTAACAACAAAAACATGTCACTGTGACAATTTGTCAGCTAGAATTTTCAATTGAAATGTGGGTGTCATCAAAGTTGAATTATCTTACTATCGTTTAAGCAGTTCCAAGAACAGTTCAAAACCAGTATCCATGTCCCCAAGACCTATTAAAAGTGAGCTTGTCCCTGGTATGTTTGTTCTTGCCGGTAGGGCTATTATTAATATTTTATCTGTACGTTGAAAAGAAAACGTCTGAAATAGTGGAATCATTATTTTTCATAATACTATTTAAGCTCTTAAGCTTACAGGATAATCTTTGCAACAGTCTAGTACACTTTAGCTGCAAATTATGAGATGGAAGAAGCGCGCCCTTATATTCGCGGAAGTTGGAAAAAACCCAGGGCTGAAATATATGTCGAGAAATAGCGTCTGATTCCTTATCTATAAATATATTTTTTTAAAGTTTGTAAACATTATTAAAGATGTTAGTGATGGTTCACATAGGCTGCCTTCTGAAGATGCGTTAAAAGTAGGCCTAGTTGGGCGTCTAAGAACTAGGCACAAATCCCGTGTATTTATTATTATTATCATCATTATAATTGCTAGTTTTATTTATTATTGTTATGTTTGGCATTATATATGTTTTAGTTTGTTTATTTTACGAATTTATGAATTCCTTGCTTTTCGTATGCTTTTTGAAACACAAAGTTTTTAATGCGCCAAATAATTTGCAAACTTTTAGCGTCACCTATGCTGTGATTCAAATTCGTCCCCTTATTTGAAATCAATTATTTGAAATTTTGGTTATTTAAAAATTCCTCGCGTAAAATACGAAAAATAGTTTCCATTGATACTCGAAGACCATAATGAAGCATCTGCTTTCTAACGTTTGGTAGGCTACCCACCAATGAAAAATGTGTCGCGAAACAAATGTTTCCGTTTCAGTTTCTTAGAAATGCTGCCGAAACGTATGGCGTTATTCAATAAAAATGTGCAGACATCATTCAATTAAATTTTTATGACGTCATTCATCAAAATTCAAATGCCGTCATTATTTATATTCTGATGATGCCGTCAAATCTTAAATGTTGATGACATGATTTCTTTTAATTCTGAAGATGCCGCCAATTCTTAAATTCTGATGATGCCGTCATTTGATCTGGACCTACACTGAATGGGTCTCGGAAACATGCCCTGGAATAACGTTTGCAAGAAAAACGTTTCGCCAGATCTATGGAGTTTAACCTCCTCTTAAAGAATTGAGAACAGCCACAAAATCCTCATCGAATAATACGAACGGCTTTACTGTCGACCACAGTGGAGGCCAACTAGGATCCCTCTCATGAATTTCATTTCTTTTTTTCGTCCAATTTTGTTAAGAAAATAGGTAGTTTCGTTGCTTCGTCTTCAGTTTACTTCCAGGTAATTAGAAATGCAGCGCGATGGTTTTTACGGCGCAGTGAAAAACTGCAAAGTCCATTTCGTTAATTGCGACTTACGGCTCTGGTCCTGAAGCAATTTGAAGCACTTGGAAAATTCCAATTTTCGAGAGTTCTTTTCACGTTTTACTTTTTCCGGTCTGGCCATTACGAGGATGGGAGCAACGAAGTGATGGCCGAAATAATCGAGGGCCACGGAGGACGAAGAATGCGTTCGAATTAATGCGAAAGACCAGCGAGAAACAAAGGCCCAAGCCTGATGAAAATGCCCTCCCATAATAGATACATTTGGCCGAGGAATGCATGATTCATTTTAACGACCGACGAAAGATGAAACAGGGCGGAAGTGCGGTAATAAGACGAAATGGGGTGGGAAATGAGTTACTTCCTTCCTCCGTCTCGTGCGTGCAGTCGAGCGATGAAGACGGACCAAACCATTCGCACCTATACACGGACCAACATCCTCGGGGACGACCAAAAAGAAACGATGGACATGCTCTCTAAAGGTCACGAACCGGTTATAGCACCACACGGGGGACGTTCGAAATTGTCAGAACAATTGATAAAACATTTTTTTTTTATCATGAATCTTAACTTTTAAGAATGTTTGTCAGAAGCAATGATAGAGAGGTTCGCACATACTATGGAAATATACACGTATTGCCCCACATACAGTATCCATATCATGCCACGTGCTATTGTTCGTATCGAAAAATAAGATTGTTGCCATTTCTCCACAAATCTGAAGACGGACTAACGGCGAAACCATCCTGAGACCAACATCTTCAGGGACGACCAAAAAGAGGCGATGGTACCAAAGATAAAAAACCGGTTATAACGAATTAATGCGTGGGACTGGCAGCGTCGTTGCATAGCACGACATTGACGAAGCAATTTGTTTATCACGGAACAGTGTACCACAACTTTTAAAATTGTTTGTCAGATGCAATGATAGAGAGGTCTTAACATACAATGGAAATATATTTCCCCACATTCAGTATCCATATCATTTCATGCGCAATTGTACGTATGGAAAAATAAGATTGTTGGCATTTCTCCACAAATTTAAATAGAAAAACCAACAGACTGCAAACTGATGAAAAACGATTGAAAACGGAAAACCAGTGGTATATTGGTGTCAATCTTATAACTGTATGAAAACTTGCTTGGGTAAACTTATAACATTCCTTTTGCACACGTGACTTCACGACTGCCAAAGAACGACTCAAGTACCCCTGTCATGTTTGCAAACTGTTTATTTTATTTAAAAAGAGATATTCTCAGTTTACAGTCGGGTTTCAATAAGGGAAACGTTTTGTGTACAAAAACACGCATCGATATGGGGGGGATGGGGGGAAGAAGTTGGAGAAATAAGGGCGAATTTACCTGGAATTGCGCTTAAAATACAAATTCCGATTGATTTTAGGTAAGTTAATAAGGAGCGTAAATTAAAAACTTTTGTTAAGCTTAGACAATCATACAAGAGGCAATTTATATCCCGAAACATGTTTCCAGATTTATAATTGCTTTGGAAAAATTTCCTTCGCAAATAAGTTTACAGATAGCCTATGTTTCCAGAATAGAAAATGATCCTATTATTATAAACTTATTTCTGCAAACAAACTGACGTCATAGGTTTCGAGTCATGCACCAAAGTTTCCTCCTGTTGGATAGCCAATCAGGTAAGATATACGTCATAGCACGTACGGAATAAGTGCAGTGGCTGCATGTCAATTCAGTTTGCCCACATTTCCCTTTGAAAGAGTGCTGTCATAGACAGTAGGATTCTTAAAATATCGCTCCACGTGTGCAGCTAAAATTGATTGTTTCAGTAGGAAAAAAATTCCCGCAATTTATTTCCGATTAAAACTTTTCACGGAAATAAATTGCCGGCAATTTTGTTTAAATGGCGTCGACGAAAAAAAAAATCTGAGGGGATCTGAGGGGGTGACGTCAGCTAGATGACAAAAAAACTTTAAAAGATGTCATGAAATACAAAAGCTCCATTCACGTGGTCCTCATTGGGTCGTTGATCATGGGGACTTCTCGGACATCTCCCGCCCTTTCTTCTTGGAAAACCTCAATCGACATTTGCAGACTACAGCATCTCTGCGTCTCGCGTGAACTCTGGCCATGTTCCTTAAAGCATGAAGGAACATTCCGTTGCATTTTTCATTCGGGTGTCGAAATCCATTAGGTAGTTAACCATGTACGAACGCTGGCCACGTTCCCTCCGGCATCCTTCTGCGGCTCATCTAGGTCAAACTGCGCGTTGAAATGCATCGACGAATTAGCACGAGTGCACCTCGCACCAGGGTGGGCGAAAATGGCGTAATTAGGGTGTTATTAGAACGCTACAGCGTCTCGGGTGTTGGACTACTTCCATGTTTGGACGCGCTAAGGAGGGCTGCTAATGTCACGTCGGGTTCCGGGCTCATCCAACACTAATTACATAAGTGGAGCTGGTGTGCCTTTAAGAAGCGAATGCTCAACAATAATATTATTACGACTGCCGGACCGTGGGTTAGCAGCGACGTGACGCACACAGCAAATTCCTACATTAGGTATCATTTCCGGTAATTGGATTCCTCCGGTGCACCAATTTTATCTCCGATTTCTGTCCTAGCTCGAACATGCCGCTTCCTTTTATGTACTGAAGTTTCAGTTTGATGGATCCGTTCACTCGATGCGAGTTAATAAAGTACCAACTCCTCTGACCCGGCAAAGGAAGCTAGGGCCATCGTGCAGTAAAATGGCAGATTCGTGCAGCAATATAGCAGATCTGTGCAGAAATATGGCAGATCCGTGCAGTAAAGTGGCAGATCCGTGCCGTCGACTCGTGTTTTTGCGCACTTTCCATTTATGAATACAACATTTTTATGAACTACTTGTATTGAGTTGGACCATAAAATCATCCCATAGATCAAGTAGTTTTCGCTCCCAGTAACGAACTAAATTACACATTCCCTCTTATTGAGAACTCAATTTGCTCATACAGTGTGTTGTTTTATACTGTTTTTCTAACTGCCACCATAACCGTAGTTGCCAACACTGTCATAAGAATGTGTTCAATTTTGTGAAAAGAAAATGGGTTTGTTGTTGGTGATTTTATTTTTAGAATCTCAATTACAGATCTTCTTCGTCAATAGTGAAAAATTGCATTTTTCGTTTTTATTAATGAAATTCCCATTTTACTAAATGCTTGAGGTCCCTACAGGGTTCGTAAAAACGCGAGTCCACTGCACTACGAACTTTAATAAACATTCTTGAGAAAACCAGAGAATCTTTTCTCAATAATCAATAATGCATTTCGCCACGTGTTCATGGCGTAATTTCCGTTTTATCCACCTTTACATGCAGATTATAATGCACAAGTAAAAGAATTTGGCACTTCAAAAACATCCACGTAAGGAAATTTTTCCCAATATACATTACGCGGTTTACATTGGAGTTCACGAAAAATGTATTTTCATTGTGTACTTCGGTACCCTTTTTTAAATAGCTCCATATCCAACGATTTGTGCTACATGACAAACTATAACAAAATGGAGCCTATAGACCAGCCTATTCTGCGTTTTGGCAATGATGCCAATTCACTAACGCCATCTATCGGTTCTCCGGTGCAAATTGCAGAACATTTGCAAGAATTAAATCACATTTTATTACAATAAAATAGGATCAAAATTGACGATTGAATATTATCTATCGCATCATCTATAGCGTTTTGTTCAGTTTATTTTTTGCTTTGTAAACTTTTAAACATATGGCTTCCTAGTGAGTAACTACCGTTCGTTTAATGCAACAGATCTCTGATACATGAAGAAATGTCATGATAAAGTAAAATAATCACATTTATCTGCAAACTAAGTGCACTTATTCTGCACTTATTCGTGACTTTACAAAAAACTTCCCCAGTTTTCTGAAATTTGTCCACTAAAACTGAAAAATTTCATCCATCATTATCATTTTTTTCTATTTTTTCCACAAAATTCCATATCTAATTTCTAAAGTTACTAAATATGTTAAATATGTTAAATTTAAAGTAAACAGACAAGTGTTAAATTATTTCATCGTATGAGTTGTCCATAAAATTAAGGTCACTTCTTTCGACAAAATATCATGACCTGCAATGCTTTAACCAACAGTTCTCTGTCTGAGCTCTAAATAAACAGCATTTTTTAAGTAGTTAGCTAGCATTTATTGAATATGCATCCTGTAAAATAAAGTATATTAAACGTTTAAGATATGATTGGAACTGCATAAATGACACCTTTCCAATTGGTACTGGTAATGCTAACTACAAACTTTGATATAGTCATTTTCAAAGTTAAGAATTTCATTTAAACACTAGAGCAATCAGTATCTTATGCTCTTAGTTTCAAAGCTTAGGGTTTCCATTCAAATGCATTAGCACCATGCCATATTTGCCCATTTATCCAATCCCCAGCCGATTTTCAAAACATTTTGAGTTCTTCCTGTACTTCGATTGTTTTTGAAATGTTAATTCAAAAAAATAGCACTTACTGCTTTGCTGCTTTAAGGCCACCGAGTTCGGAATACAACTTCGCTTCTGGCGACATTTCATATCTGTCTGAATCGTCGTCGTCCTCCCAATCGTGAATGTCTCCTTGTTCCTTTTCGTGGTACAAAAGATCCGGAACTGCAAAATTGGAATTCACAAAATTGACATTAGAGGAAACAAGGAATATCGATTATAAGATCAATTTAAAGCCAAAGTTCCAGTTTCTACAACAAGATAAACATTGCAGGATTTCCATAAAAAAACATAGAAACATTTAGACGGGGAAACATCTAAAAATTGGTCAAAAAGCTCATCCATTGGGGAATTCGGAATATATACATAAAAAAGACAATCCGTTTAATGTCAAGACGTGTTTGATAATATCCTTTCCAAAAGAACATTTTCCAATAATATTAATCGCTCTGTATATATATTTTACATTTCTAGAATTTTTCCGCAAATCACCATCTAAATATCACTTTTTGAAATGTGCATTTACAAGTGTTTAATTCAAAACGAACAGTCATTTTGGTGAATAATTGCCAAACATGCAACAAGACTGAAATGGCAAAAAACAGTCGACAGACGGATAAAAAGGAATAAGTAAGATGCTAGTGTCTTTCGATTTACCTTCTGTCTGCTCAAACAGCTGGACAGCAGATTCCGTGAGGTACGTGAGTTTAGGATATCGCGCTATGGAGTGATCACCAAGAAGGCCAACATAAAGGACGGATGAGAAGCGCTCAGGCTCTGGGCTCTGATGGGCGGCTTCAAGATATGTGAGCTTGTGGATTTCGTCAATGCTGGCGAAACGCTGGGGGTAACGCACCGAACCTAGGAAACAATACGAGCCAAAACGATCCGTTAGCAAAGATTCGTTCATTCCAAATTATTTAATTGAACACAGAGTTCGTCATAGATGACGCTGGATCTAACCCGGAATAGTTTAACCCACGGTTTATATTATCAGAGAATCATAATTTCGACATTAAAACTTAATACAAAAAATAAAAATATACCAGCACTACATTTACAGCGTTTTATTAGACAATATCTTTAAGTACATGTGTATACCGAAAATAACCAGTCATCAAAGATTGTTTGTTTGTTTCGTGCCATTTCCTCAAAAAAACCTTGGATTTGTTTTGATACATTTTAACATAAATGTATGGAAAATACTCAAAAATGTGTTTTTCCTAACAGAAAGTGTGTATCAGAGTATGTCTGAAACGAACAAATTAACATCAGTCGAACAAACGCTTGGACGGGGATTCAAAATTGGGTTCGTCCTATCAATCGTGGTTGATCACTTTGGAGTAAAAGGAATGCATTAATTGGTTTAAAACTGCTTTAACCTCAATTGAATCAGCGTGTCGATGCAGCGCGAGTGGCTTCACTACAGCCAAAGTACCATTCTTGACTTCTGTCAAGAGTACCCCAAATAATTCGTATTAAGCTAGTTTGTCTTAATGTGACTATAAATAAACCGATCAGCTTAAACCGTGTCTAAAGCGATGTACTACGAACTTCGGTGATAATTTTTAGTTATCTACCAAGTTAAACTTTATTAGTTCCCTCCTCGACCACTCCTCCAAAAATTCAATTAAAATCCAAATAAACATGATTGCGAATTACGCGCCATCGTCTAGTCTTCCCCGCTGATTATCATAACAATTTAAAAAAAAGTAGATATTAAAAACTACAGCAGCGAACAACATGTCCTTATCAACACCGCTAACTGGTCAGGCCACTGATTCGCACCTCGTTATTTTCCCAAAAAATAATTAACACTTCTAACCAAATTAAGCTTCAACAAACCCCGGGTGACAATAGCACGTACGACACAACGACTCCCTGATGGAGCTCCATTTTAATTACCTTTGAGTTTGGTGGTTGGACTGGGGGAAGCCATTAAGCAGGAATACTGATCTTTTGGTAGATGCTGGCTTTTCCTGTTCTGGGAAAAAACAAGGACATCACTATAATTGTGCGACAAAAGCAGGGTGAGTGGACCCAAGCCACCATCTCGCTGCACTTACGTTATCGTGAACGTAACGCACTGGCTGTTGATTCAAAGATTCTTCATTTTCAGCAAAAGTTCGCAGATGGAGGAGCTGATTGGCATCGTCCCCCAAACGGCCACGATTCAAATTGAACGTCGCGTAAGGGCACACGTCATCGTGGATGACTGCAAAAATTAAAATTATACTACTTCTGGATTAAGCTCATCTTCCTCAACAATCTGCACTGCGGATTTCCCTGGAGAAACTCCTTGGACGAACGAGGCATGCTCGAAGCGCTTGCTGCCTCTTTCGTGATGTTAATCGGGCTGCACATTTCAACCGTCTTCTGTCTCCGAACAACCGTTTTTTAGACTTGTTCGCAAATTTGAAAAACGGAATTAATAGCCCGTTCCGGCAAGATTGCCAGCAGTGACAACGCATAATGGCCCTCGTTTCCAACGCGGATAATTAAAAGATTTGCGGAGGTGCGAAGCTCTCGTGATGCACATGCAAATTTCACCATCTGCTTAAGTCTGTCTCATTGCCACGGCGGCTGCATTGCGGATGAAGAGGCAGAAACTTAGTTAAGGACTTAGGCCTACATCTCATAGTTTGTCAACGAAACTATACGCATATTTAGATTAGAATAATGATATAAGAATACACTCTAAAAAAGTGAGGTTTTTGAAAGCACCTTTTAAATAAAAATGGCGGTTTTTGAAAGCACCTTTCAAATAAAAATGTCATCATTATTGACCTTCCAGAAAGGTCTTCGAAGAACCGAGCTTAGTCATGAACGGATTTCATAGTTTATCAACGAAATTATTTACATATTTATAATAGAATCTTGAGATACGAGCACTCTAAAATATGTGAGGTTATCGACGTTCCAGAAAGGTTCTTGGGAGAACCTAAAACGGTGCCCCTGGTGTAGCGAGGGAAAAAATTCCTAAGGGTGCCATCATTAATTTTTTTTCAGAGTTTCTAAAATTCTACACTCGTACGTAAACATATTCACGGATTCGAGCAGTGGTGTTTTTAATATTATAAAATAATCGAGACGGCCATGTTAAAAATTATACAGAAAAATATGACAATTTTGACGTTTGTTAATGTCATCAGACTTTGTTAATATTACATACATTCTTCTATGTTCAACTTCTTTCATAATCATTTTTGGATTACGAAACTATCAGTTTCATTAAACCATCTAATGTAAATTTCTCTAATGTTCGAGTATAACTAAACACTAAATAATTTTTGTTTCAATAAGTTTTCAAAGGTCTTTGAAATGTTATGGACCTATGAGCATTTTTTTTTGTAAATTGAGATTTCCATATAAAGGTGATATTGGATGGACAGCACGAATATAATATTAAAACATATCTGAATGGTTATTTATGCATATTAATATTAACCATGCTTTACTAATTGGAAATCTGTTTTAAAGGTGAATGTCATTTAAAAGAGAACCCTGTACTTTTTCACCTTCCTGCCATTTACAAGTAAATCAATACTCAGCATTTCCAAATTAAACAATTTCCTTTCCTCGTACTTCATAAAACCTTTCATAGCATAAAAGTGCATTAAAACAGACACTTACTGGAAGAATGATTGCTTCTTCTCGAAGGCGAACACACTTCTGATTCCATTGAATTATTGATGGAGACCCTTTGCAACTGCCTTTTTTCTGGCGAATCAGAATCATGAGAAGTCTGAAATTCGTGCCTGGCAGTGTTAACTGTAAACGGAAGGTGTAAACAAATTCGGGATCAATATCAAATTGATTTTTAAGAAATGCTTGATTTTATCTCACATTTTTGCATAAATCCCCACGATTTTTACTCTGAGCACATTAATAATTATATTCCACTTACCAACAGATTGCTGATATCGATGGTACTTTTTTCTTCTGATTAAAAGGCAAACAGCAATCAGAATTATAACAAGGAGGAATGCCGGCACAGCCACAGCAACAATAATGCTCGCTTCAAATCCCAGAGATGTTCCAGTTAGCTTGGCATCATCAGCAACAAAATTATCTAAACAAAATACGTGAAAACAAGGTGAACATCTTCTTAATGGGAAATAATTTAATGTTATCAGCACTTCAAGAAGAAAATGAAAAGATGTGGCTATATTTACTTTTATCAAAGATTCGTTTTGAAGGTGAATGAATACTGTATATTTTTCAAAGATCAGCACAAAATATACACCGACAAGATAAAACATTTATTTATGCAGCCGATCCGCTTTTTTGCAAACCTATAAAGATCCCCCCTACCCTCCAAAAAAATAAAACTTTTCGTAAAATAGAAAGTTCCTAAATGGAAATGAAACTAAAGAAAACGAAAAATGAAATTTTTCCTAGCTTTCATATGTTTGAAATTACAAAAATGTCACTAAAACACAAACATTTTCTTTTAACTTATTGACATCGTTAAGAAATGAAATCCTTTTGATGCGATTGTTGTCAATTTCAGTATTGGAAGCAGTTTTGTCTCTTTCCCCATCTTATTAACTTGAAAAGTCTAAATTCCAACCCATTTAGAAAAATTCCCCACTCTCCAGAAGGAAAACAATGAAAAGAACAATGTACTCAGCTGAGTTCGCAAAAAAAGAGGAAATGGTTAATTTTAGGTCATAACTCGCGGAACGAAAATTAACATTATATCGGTGGGATACTCTTAAGACCAACGCAATAGCTCTCAAAAACGTTATCTTAATTCGTAAATTAAAGGTGCGTAGAAACACGAGTCAACTATAGTTTTACAATATTATATTTAAAAATTAAAATTGCAAAATAAAATTACAAAATTTCAAGATTATATTGACGAAAAATATATTTTTGAGCATAAAATATGACCGAAAAAAATTCTCACAACGGTGTACTTCATCGAAATACATCACACAAAAGAATCAAATTTATGCGCAAGCTATATATATTTTTTTGCCTTTTACCAATACTGCAATACCGTGAATTTATCAAATACTTGCAAAACATTCAATTTTCATATTGGATGCACGTTTATGCATAACAACATCAGGTTTTCACGATATTTTTTGTCGATATGTTTATGCAAATGTGCTCGCCAAACACCATAAAGTACTTCAGTATGCTAAAATCCGATGCTGAATCAAGCACAATGCAAACGTCAGGTTGAAGATTTTCGAGCTTATTTCGTTTTGATGACATTTACCGATGGGCGAGAGTCAAAAAAACATTGAATTCCGAGTGAAATAAAGGCTTGCTTTGCATTATGGTAATATTTGCGACATAAATCACTGTTAAACGAGAAATGTAGGAAGTTGGGCATGCTGCTTTCGACCTCATCTTCCGAACATGGAGCATTACGGAAGTAAATTCAGCTCCATTGGAAATCAATAGGCTGTCATGTTTTTTAAAGAAAGGGAATGAGGGTCGTGGAATCTTTCAAAAAAGCTGAAACCATCGTAACAATGAATAAAAATACAAGTATTTCGGTTATTTGCTATGCCGGGCCATATTCCATTAGGTTAAGATGGAAAATCAATGAGAAAACTGAATCACATTTTGATAGCAAATACCGTATTCGGATTTTAAAGACAAACGCGTTTTCTCGCAAATGTTACCCAGGGCAGTCCATTAAGTTTGTCGTGCTGCCTTTTGGGGAGTTTTAAGTTTATGGCAAACTTTGTGGCAAGGAATGAATGGAATACTAACGAACCCATAATGACGTGAACTTCTTGCACATAATGTTTTATTACTTAAGCAAATTTCCTTGAGGCATTACGCAGTGACTATTATTTGTACTTCAGGCAGAGTATAATATGAGGATGCTGCGCCATAAAAACGTTTTGCATTGTTTAAAAATTATTTTGCATTGTTAAGATACTTTATATACTGTATATTGGCTTCAACATATATCTTTAGACAATAACTTCTAAAAAATACATGTAATGCTTATTTTTCGTAAATAAAATATTTCATAAGTCAATCAAAATACCTTGAATCGCTTTAAAGTAAACCTACTTATAGAAAGATTTAGGCATCAGCTCATTAAAAATTTTAAAAGTATTGTTACAATTATGACATTTTCAAAAAAAATTCTGACTCTGCAGATCATGCGGAAATTTCCTCTTTTCTTGTATTCCCGGATTAGCGGAAGACCATCGAATATGGAAATTAATTGACCAGCAATTCTTAGAAACTTAAAAGACATTTATGGGACAAATGTAATAGCCAGCATGTGCATTCTTGCAGAAAAAAACCTATACGGATAATACTGATGTTGGGGGGAATTTCAGATGCATGTACACGACCGAGCAAAAATAAAAGTCATTAAAATTCATGGGATACTTTCTAAATGTTGATATTACAATAAGTGAGTTTATGACCGAACATTTCAAATTCTGATATGGATAATCAGCAAGGTTGCAATTTATCTCTAATCCACTGCATAGTAAATTTAAAATTGTTTCTCTTACCTCCATTATGCATCGATGTTGAGAATTCATATTCTCCCACCACGGAGCCAGCGTCGTTGTGAGCCGTCACGTGGATGACGTAGGTTTGGCCAGGATGTAAATCACTGATGGGGATGAATTCGTCATCAGGAATGACGTTGTTGGACACCAAAATGAAGTCCTTTTCACTCTTCAAGCGATATTGCACGACAAAGTGTCGCACTGGACAGCCACCGTCCGGCCACCCAACTAAGCGCAATGTCACTGAAGTAGTGTTGACTTTCAGCACGCTTGCCTGGCTCGGAATGCGTGGCACTGAAACGAGCAAAACAGATTATCACGATCGAGTGAGTGACACGTTTGAATTAACAAAGAAAACTGATTTCTCAGCTTCTCTGTGAAAAACAACAACAACAAAAACAAGTTAGCTCTTGACCAATTGCCCGTACTAGATTTTGAACGGAGAGGTACATGTACATGCCTGAGAAACGACGTTTAGAATTATTTCAAATTTTAATTACTTTAAAAACATAGCACTTAAAATGTCCGCATGCAAGTACTTTATTAAACTCCCTTTGCATTAGGCATTTAAAAACTTTATCATAAACATTTAATGCGTGCAAAGGGGACTCTTTGCCAAATTGTAAAGGAACAGACTCGCATAAACCAACTTCAGAATTTGTACTTTGTGGGGATAAAAATGTAGTAATTCCCACTTACAACTTCTTAATTGCATATGCCATTTTATGCTGCCTCTTATCTAAACAGTCTTTGGAATAACGAGATTCGCTTGTTTAATTCTTCAAAAACAGCTGTTACTTCTCATCTTCCGAGTACACGTGCACGTCACGCTTTAATACCATCTTAGACATTAACTCTTAATTAAGCACGCTTTCAAAGGGCATTAAGAGCCCGCTGCAGGTGGAAACTACAGTGGCAAAAATAAGCAGCAGTCCTGATTATTTTAGAATTGGTTTGAAATTAGAAGATGTACATATATGCTGCAATTCTTGCCCGCGAGTGATTGCCAGATCATAAATATGTTTTAATCTACATTTAAAACAGTCGAAATATTGAACACTTATGAAGACGTCCAAAGAGCATTGTAAACTTAATACATTTTTCCTTCTGTGGTAGAAATCTTATCAATTCGGACATTCATAATACATGAAACATTTCTGAACGCAAAGAGTGCAGTTTACACTCTGTTTCAACAGAGCATTAACGTCCAACAATAGTGTTATTTTTGTAGATGCTATTTTACCCATTTTCTTCAAAATAATTAAAACCAGCATAAAAATTCGCCCAGCTTGCCTTTAATAAGCAAGAGTTTTTTTAAAAATATTTCTTTTACCTTTAATTACATCGCAAACGTTTGATTTGTAGTTATCTACAAATCGGGATTGTAAAATAATAAAGTTAAACGGGCCAAAAACACGAAGCTTTTAAATACTAAAAAATCTTTTCATCAAAGTTTAAATACAAGTGTAACTTATCCATGATGTATTGTAAAACTTTAAATACAAAAAAAATCAACTCCATGCATATGAGAACGAAAAAATAAGTACAATTTAAGAGAATTTGTGCAAAATATGCACTTGATTTACATCATAACAGTTGAGAACAGTTGTACATGTTGATTGTTTAGATAATATTTAAAAAAAGGGCTAGGTCCACACTTAAATTTCAACATTTAATCTACATTGGACAATTTTCTAGATCATTTCCGACTTCATTTTTCCAAACAAACAGCCAATGAGACAACCATATATAATAATTAGCTGAAGCAATTTACCTGATCCTTTAGTGGCCACAGTAATAATTTTACTAGGTTCCCCTTGGCCAATATTGTTTTCAGCCTGGAGAGACAACTGGTACCTCGCCCCACAATGCAAATTTTTTAGAACAACATGGTCCTGACTGGCGTCCACACCAACTTCCTCCCATCCACCAAAATCTCTCTTATACTTTAACTTGTAGCCTGAAATATATTCAGCATGAGACAGAACACCCACAAGAAAAAGTTTTGGAAATACTTGCTAATGCTTAGAATTAATTGCACGAAAAATACTAACTTCAAGCAGAATTCTGCGCAACGAAATTATCTATGTCCAAAATTCAGCTTTAGTCTTTGAGAAAATCACTGCTAAGTCATTATAAAATTTAAATAAAATTACCCAAAATAGGATTGCTGCTTTCTTCTCTTGACTTCCAAGTTAAAACAATTGACGTTGAGGTCGTCTTGTGCAACAATAACTGAGGTGGAAGTGGTGGTGCTGAAATTGTTTAAATTTATGTTTAAGAGCGAATTTAAAATAACACAATTACTGTTAAATGGTGCTCATCTTTTGACCATAAATAATTCAATGTAAAAAACGATGTAATATTAAAATATGGCGATTTCATAAAACAATTTCAGCCATAATTCATGGGTATCAACATAGGTATCAAGATTCAGAGAACAATACATGTGCAGTTCATACAATAGGGTAATATAATTATTGAACAGAAGAAAGACAATAAATCTCACCTAAAATAATTAATTCGTGTATTATCTGGTCTGCACCAAACGCGTTCTCTACTTTGCAAGAATAATTGCCACCATCTTGTCTTTCAACTTGGTGGATGATCAAAGATCCATTCGCCATGATGCTGTTATGCTCATCACTAGCGATTTGCTTATTATCTCTAGATTAAGAAGACAAAATAAAACCATAGAGAGTTTATTAAATGAAAAAAAACAGTGCATTGTCAATTCAGTAAGGGCGCTTAGAGAGACGTTTTAGCACGATTTGGGCACAATTAAGCTGTTATGACAAAAACGCGGAATTTATTTTGAAGAGCCAAGCCACGTGACCATATCCTGAATATTCGTTATACCAATGAATATTCAGGATTTGGTCACGTGGTTTGGCTCCTCAAAATGTCGCATATTTGGCATAATTTCTGTGTTGTACCCAAATCGAGCACAATTCAACGCCTTCCCTGAGAACCGTTAAAATTAATATTATACACCTTCTGTCCAGTTGAACAATACGTCGAATGAGCAAGCATAGAACAATTTCAACTCAGAGATGGAAAGTTTGAAAAATAAATGGGAAAGTCATGATAATTTCAAAGAAGACTGCTTTTGGATTAACGAAAATAACGGAATAAAGTTTTCAAGTAAAATAAACACGTAAATTTATGAAACACAAGTTTGTTATAGTACAATTCGTCATTATTTGTTACAATAGTTTCTTATCTATTTTTGAAAAACCTTAATAATTCTCCAAAGACTCTTCAACCGTACATTTCATAGATTTTCGGTTTAGAAATGCAATAAACATTTCACTTTATTAATTGACAACTAAATTTGCACTTTAATAGATGAAATCAGTTTAGGTATTAAATTATGCAGGCCACACAAGTTAAAATACAAAAAGCAAAATGTTGGGACCATGATACATGTGGTGCCATCTGTTGTCAGAACTCAGACAATGCACTGTTATCGATTTTCAGCAAAATCATTATATTGTTGAGTACAACTAGCCTGGCGCCATCCATTGCTCCCTTGAAGCAACTACACTGCGTTCTTTTAATAGTGCCCCAAAAATTTACAATAACACAATTACATTTATCGTTAAGAATTAAATAACTGCGCAAACCTCGTTTTCCAAACTCGAGAATAGACTGGAGAACCTACAGCCAGGCAGGGCAACATCGCGTCGCTCCTCCATGGCGCAATCATCACTTCCGGAAAAGAAGCAATACGAGCTGGAACTGCAATTGAATAGCACAACTACTGTTAGGGCATTCCACGTACCCGTAGTCCAATTAAATTACAGCGTTAAATACTTAGATGAGATTCGGGTGAAATTGCCGTTATAGAGATTGTTGTTATGAATATTTAAAAAAAAACATCTGACTCAGGAAACAAAACTAAGAAATGTAGGAGCAAATTAAGAAATTTACAATGAAGGTAAATTAAGAACCAAAAACTTGTGGTAAAATTTTACTAAAAAACTATTTAAAAACTCGCACTAATGGTAGAAACAACATCAAAATTAGAGGCAATTCCACAACGAAATATTTAAATTTGACAAATCTTACAATCTGTTAAAATCAACTACGCATGAAAGATTCACAAACTAGTTTGCAAAAATGTTAAAAAGCTAACTTTGTTAAAAATGTATTTTTAAAATAGAATGATATATTTTACAATAAAAAATTGGAATATTTACTTCAATCTTTCTTAATTGAACCAATGTCAAAACTAGCTAAAGGAAACAATTTATCAGTTAATGAACCGTTTTTTAGGATATTTATTTTAAAAAATCGACAGAAATTAGTTCATACATGGTTATTTTATTGTGAAAAAAATTTTGCCCGCAAATTTAAAAACTTCCAGAAACGCTAAATATTTGCCAGAAATATGCAAGAATTACTTCCACCATCAGAAATATTGCTGTTGATGTAAAATAGAATATTTGAAAATGTTGCCAACCAAGTAAATGTGTAAATATAATTTGTGTAAGACCAATCACTACATTTTAAAGTCACCATGGATTTACCTATGAGCATCCCACAGAAAAATGCATGCATACAAGCGACCCCAGCGGAAATTACAGCCACTGATGCCTACCAAGAATTCGCACCTTTGTGATGCGGAGCTTGAGAAGCAACCATGGTACTTTCCCCTTCGCCCACACTCGTGGAGGCCGTAACCCAGAAATCGTATAGGTTATTTTCGATCAAGCCAGGGACGTCGTACACAAGATCACCGTGAGTAGGCACACTCAACCTTACGGCCCTCTAAAGACGATCAAAAAGAAAATGTTTGTAATTTTACAGATTAATATTCCACATGGTTTCATAATTTTTGCTTAATTCGTGGGAAACGGGGATACAGATTAAAACTAGACTTATTTATACTTTAAAAGTAAAAACTTCATTATTTCAGAAACTTTTTCTACGAGGGGTGTATAAAATGTGTCGTCAGTAATTTGTAAAAAAAACGAATGCATGCCTTTTATTGGAATTTGTTGGAAAAATTCTTCAATTATTTCTGAACATACATGCATCTATTTAAAAAGTAAAATATATGTTTCAAAAATGGCACGTGCTTAATATTTGAAAGCAAAAATGGATTCTGAGGAGTCAATGGCTCGGCAGCGGTTTGTTGATAGTTATTTTTAACTTTTAAAAAGCATTTCAGGAGCAGAAATGTGAGAAATATTTAAGGTCAGAGTAATGTACAAACGTATGGTCTATGAATGGATTTAAACGTTTAGAAATAATCGGATAATTGTGAATAATGCTCAGAGAAGTGGACGGCCAGCGTTTGTCATAAATACTGATTTTCCATAAAATCCTGACGTTTATACGTATTTCTCTACCAAATTTCATTTAAATCCATACAGCCGTTTATGTAAACCCTTTCTAGATCAGGTTGAAAATATCAAAAAATGTAATGACATTCAACAGTCCTTAAAACTGATGAAATTCTCAGTCAACAAAAAAATAAAACACCCATTAGGTAACATAAAAGTTTCAAAATTTAACAGCAATTTATCATATTTCTAACATATTTCTAATCTAACTTTCCAAAACTTCACATATGCAGTTTCTAAGTATCATATGGAATTTTTTCACACGTTACATTTTGAATTTGCATGATTAAGCAGACTACGTTCTAAAATGTACCTTGAGAACGTCATGGGCACTCCAGTATACATTATATTTAATAATAACTCCATTGGGTCTCTTCGGGGCTCGCCAAACAATCAGAACGGACGATGCTGAGGACGTCATTGTTTTCACCGCACTCGGTGGTCCAGGAACTGCAAAAAAACCAGAATTATTATTTTGAAATTTAAACAAATTTCTTGAAGTACAAAAGCACGTATACTAGCTGTGACATGAGGGCTGTTTATTGCCTAGGAATGCCCCTATGGACGTCTATCATGATTAAAATAATGATGCGCATAGTTGCTGAATTAATAACTCGTACAAATGACGATTTAATAGGCAATGAAGTCATAAATGTTACAGAAAATAATCCAAAATTTTGTAATCACAAAGCCTCAGCTAATAAATTCACCGAAACAGTATTGGGTTGGAAATGCTGTTCAAAGTGTATTAATACAAAGCAAACATGCGTCGAACACCCCATGCCGTTAATCTAAAAATTTTAATGGCAAAGTTCATGCACCATACCATAAATTATTGCAATGACATAGCTGCGCATTTACAGTTTTATTCAGGAAATTAACTTGTTAAATTACAGCCATATCATTTCAACGTGCGCATAAACATTAGGCTCGACTCTAAAAATTTTAACGTATAGACCCTCCTTTTAAGTGAGTACTTTTATAGATATAAATACACTCATTTCACGCAGCTTTCCTATCTGATTGGGAGGGGGGGTGGAGGGGAGTGAAAAAATATAGCAGGAACAAACCATCCTCCCGAGTTCTGCAAAACCGAGCTTCGCTTTTGACTCCATCTCCGACCTGGGTTAGGGCAGCCACTTCGATGCTGTAGTTGGTGTATTTCTCCAAACCAGTTAGGCTGGTATCCTGCGATTTGGCAGAAATAATGACGTACGTTCGCTCTTGTTTATGCCCTGCATGGACGAACAAAACGCATTTTTTTGTCTTCTACAGTAGAAGCATGAAGATCCTTGCACGATGACAGACAAAAGACCATGACGCACTTACTGTTATCAAGCGGGGAAACTTGAATGTAATGGATTTTGTAGCCTTTAAGTATCCCATTTTGAGAATTTGGAGGTGGAGGGTCCCAGGTGACCCTTAAACTTTGAGTTCCCGAACTTGTGCACTGCACGTTCTGGGGTGGCTCGCTAGGAACTGAGACAAAATCAGACGCGTAAATAAGAATAAAACGTAGAGAGAATTTGGTAACGTTTTGTACAAATTTACGCAAACGGTCATCTCAAGATTAAAATTATTGGATGCCCTTAGGAAATTAATTAGAATTTGCTTTTGTGACCTAACTTTACAAATCGTGAATTTTTCTAAAATGAAAGAACTTTTAAAATACTTTACATGCAATTATTTGTATTGGACAACTGAAAATTCAGGTCAAAATTTAATAATTTGGCTTATGGCCAATTGTGAATTTACATGCACGATATCTTAGACCATCTCAACCAATCATTACATCCAAGAAGTTATAAAAAAGGACATATTATTGAAATGAAATAAATAATATGATTATAATTTTCAAGATACTTAGAATTTTACTTTTAAAAATCGTTCTGCAGACAAAGTGTTGAAAATATTAAAAAATGTTTTGCATTAATTCGTAGCTTAGAAATGAAAATACAATTTTTAACGTGGTTCGACTGGAAATTAAAATTTTAAAAAAATATACTATTACCATCTTCAGAAGTAATAGCAATTATTTCATCCGACGTCGGCCCAGCGCCGATGCCATTGAAGGCCTTCACGATGACGCTGTATCTGGTGAATTTCCTCAAGTTTTTCAGAGTAACTTCTTCGTTTTTTCCCCTGGAAGCGGAGACGGTCTCGAACAAGTACGGTTCGGGGGATTCGTACATTTTGTAGCCAACGTAATAGCCCACAATTTCGCCGTTTCTTTGGTCTCTTCTTGGTGGCTAAATATGAAACGGAATTGAAAAGCTCGATGAACGTTGGCAAGCAATAAAAATAACGGACTGAAAATTTAGGGGAATAGCAAATGCGAAACGGGCTTCATAAATTGTTTCTTCTTGAACGTTCAAAATGATGGCAAAATTGAATAGGGAATTCCAATTGGGGGAAAAAACTCGGTATGCATAGTTGTTCAGCGTGTCATTAACTTGTTCGCATAAACCTCTGCGGAAATAAATTCCATCAACGTTTTTGAGGGAGCGCCTCGATAAACATGACCGTAAAATTTTCTTATACAACAAATTTGTATTATCGGTACACATAAATGGGCTCGTTCAAAAAGTATTTTAATGCTTCTGAATCAACTAGCGTGAAGGCTATGGTAATGCAGCTCTACTATTTCGTAAGGACTTAGGTTAGAGATCGATTCAAAGAGACAGCTAGGAGAAATGGGGACTACAATGTTCACTTCTCAAAATTAATATGGTTTTTTCCTTCAAATAATGTTCCACAAGAAATACAAACGTAGTGAGTTTTTTATACACTGGATATGCTTACTGTTGACCTGGACGCCATAAACCGGAATATTAACCATTAGTTGTGACATTCAATGGGATGTGTTTAGATAAAATGTTTCTTCATGCCACAAGAATAAGTCGATTTCGAGGAATGTTTAAAATACATCAAAGTTTTTACACGTCTCAAATTTTCCACGAAAATCTAAAGCCGTAATATACAATGAATAACATGTTTTATAGTCAGCAATTTAATGTGTCTCATAAAAATATTGGCTTCATTCAAAGTCAAATTATGAAATAAAAGCAAAGTCCACAGTAGCAAGCCCCTTAAATAGTCTTTTTTGCCACTGAAATGTTTCCCTTACATGTTATACAAGTATATGTAGTTTCCGTATATGTTAGAAAAATTTAAAGATCATTCATGAGTCTTCCAAGAATGAAACTTTCAACTTTCCCGAATTTTCGCTGATCTTTTCAGTTTTAAAAGCAAACTGATCTGATCACCCTGACCACTAAAATTGCAAACAATAGGATATGCCAACGTCCAACGTAAGGAATGCTATATTCCTTGCTTAATAAATAAGAGCATGAGATAACACATTTTTTCATTATTCTTAAATGGACAATTTTACTATTCATTTATTATTCATAAGTGCTTGCTTAAATAATTGTAAATTAAAATTTAATTAGCTTACAATGACTTGAATTTCCCTGCTCTTTTCAAATGAAAACCCATTTCCCTGATCATTTAAGGTTTTCCAGGTCTTGGGGGAGCCTTGTCATTATTATAAAACTGAACCAATGTCCAAATCTCGTTATGCATGACTTATTCAAGATTTTTAAGTCTTTAATCTTAATGATTAATTATAAAGAAATCAACATGGGCACAAACATTCACATTCATTAATAAATATAGTATAAAAAATTAGAAAAACTTACTTTCCAGCTGGCTTTTAAAGACTGGGGTCCCGTAGCTATCACCTGTACAGCAGTTGGTGGACCACCAGGAGCTTAAAACGAAAAACAAATGGTAAATTTACCAACAAAAAAGACTAAACCTTCATAAACCTACAACGTTCTCACCTTCTTCTGCGGTTGTTATTCCAGCACCATTGCTAGCAGGTCCAAATCCAACCGAATTTCGAGCCAAAACTCTGAAACTGTAGGATGTCCCTGGTATAAGTCCATGGACGACAGCCCTCGTTGTCACAGCATCCACAGTCATATTTTCAGCAGGAATTCGCCAGTCCTCTTGAATGATCATGGGAAAACTTTACTGACTAGATAATAACACTTATAGCGTATAATAAGTAGAGATCACGAGTAAATTCAAAGCTATAGATTGTGAATAACCCAGGCACCCCGGTATGAGCAAGAATTTAGAAGATAATTTTCATTTAAGAGGTTGCTCATCCTCATCAAAAATGCTCCCCATGTGGTCATTTATCCGTCGGCAATTTTTATTTGATTAGTTCCTCAAATTACACGCTGATCCCGTTTTTTTTTGTATCGCTACCTTATCTTTCCATTTCCAAAAATAAATTAGTTATTATCCTAATAAGCCCCATTTAATTCATCGACGTTTTCGAAATCGGGCACCACTGGCGCTATAAAATTAGTAATCTTTCTTATTGTGAAATTACAAGCTCGAATGGATTACTTGAAAATGGTTTCCTTGAGAGAAAAAAATGGTAATAATCTTGGCATGGTTTCATCAGCAGGTGGTTTGAAAAAAATATGAATTAACTTGAGACTAGCTGAAGGCATTGCCAGATGTGCCGTGAACAATTATTCTTTAATTAAAACGGTCACACATGAGCTTAAATGGTTTACTTCAAAATTCGATGCAGGCATTTTTAGAAATAACATATCTACATAAGCAATTTTGATACCCTTGCTTTAAAAGATAATTATCAGGGGCTTACATGTCAATAAATGAAATAAAGCATACATAGCATATTCAAGTTTTGCTTGCATGTTTTCGACATGTTTAATGACAAATAGACAAATTAAAAACTGAAAATGCTATGTCATGGACACATATCGCTAACGACAAAGATATATAATTACATCGAGAATTTCGTTTAATATTACAAATATATTTGCAATACACACGCTATTGCATTTTTAATAAGACTTACCTGAAGTAGGGCTGTATTGTACCACGTATCCTTGAATAGGACTGTTACCATCATAAGGTGGGACCCACTCCAATTGTACCGTTCTGCTGTTATGATCGAGCACCTTTAATTTAGAAGGAGCGTCAGGAGGCTCTGAAAAATTTAAATTATCAACGCTTATAATAATTTAATAAATAGAAAAATTAAACATCACATATAAGAAATTGAACATATTTTTCAATATACGAATCATGTCATCGCAGCATACATTCGTTTAGAAATAAATTTAAATTTAACCATCGGAGAAATCTCCATCAGCATGACACTTATTTACGTTTTATGCCACACCAAACAACGGTTAGATTATTAATAGTCAGTTTAGTAATATGATTGTACAGTATTTGGAAACAATTGATTCCAGTCACTGCCTCATAGATCGGCAATCACTGATAGCTTACATGCTAGCGGCGGTTGCCCCAATTAAGGGGCAATAAATGACACTGACGTTATGAAAGGTGCATTTTCTCCCTGGATTTTATTTAGCGTTACATTAAAATTGAGGTAAGTCAAATTTAAATGCAATGCAGTCGATGTTAAATGACCAGTAAAAATTGTTCATGGCAAGGAATATGAGTACGTACAAGACAAAGAACTATACTATACATGTATATCTGAAGGCTCACTCCAGGAAAAAAACATTTTATTCTCGAGTTTTCACCATGCAGTAAACAATTTATTTCAGGTTTTACAATTTTTTTTAAATAACTCTTACAATAGAATACACCAAGAGACCAAAAACTGGCGCCACCTTTTTTTCAAATTCCAAAAACTCTTCAACTGCGGCGTAAAATTTGCGAAAATATTAATGCAACATCTCAAATATTTTGTGTTATAGCAACACGACATATTTGACATGGTGTACAAATATTTTCGCAAATTTTACGCCGCAGTGGAAGAGTTTTGGGAATTTGAAAGAAATGGTGGCGCCACTTTTTGGTCTCTTATTCGGTGATTTGTAAATGATCGATTATAGAAAATTTAAACTCCTCTTAAATTTATCCATGCGTAAAACTGAAAGTTTGAGCAAAGTTACTTCCTGGCATAAAAAGAATCGCCTGACAGCGCCTAGAAACTATACATCATTTTTGAAAAAAATATGTCCAATAAAATATGTAAATTTGGTGATTTTCCGTTTCTCTGTTTCTTCATAATACTCAATCGACATACCCAAAATATTCAAATCGTATGCAAATTTGATTGATTTTAAGTTCTCATCTCAAAGTTCATACTTAACTTATGAATGAATTATTTATTGCTCTTCGATTTACATCATCTACAGCGATTTTTCGTCGCAAATAAAAGCGTGCGTCACATTGCTAACAGCCAAACGACGGATGATCAATTGGTGTACTCAGACAAAAGCTTTGCGAATCGCACTTTGGAAGTCGTGAAAGTCACGTGTGCAAAATTTACACGCTAATTGGATTTAAAAATTCATAGAAGTTTATCGCAATTTTGAAACCAATAATGCATTCCCTTTGCACACGTGACGCCACGTCTGCCACAACCTTTTGTTTGAGGTCCCCTACAGTGCGTCTTTAAATGCGATTTATACAGAGCAGGCCCCTTTGGTCGCATACTAAAACTACTGTTCGTCATTGAGATTAACGTTTTATGACGTTGAATTTATGGAAGTTATTCAGACGAAGCTTTTGCAAGTCGCACTTTGACAGCTGTGAAGCTACATGTACATGTATGCGTGCAATAGTCGATACGATAACTAGTTAAAAATACTAAATTAATGAATTAACTAATTATTTCATTGCTTTTGCAGACATGACATGTCTTCACTACCAATCAAAGTGCGATTCGCAATGATTTTGATTAAATGTCCCTAAAACAATAGGTGTTTATTAAGTTTTTGCAATCCTTATTTAAAAAAAGATACAGGTTCATAGATTTTAATGAAATTTGTTTGAATCTTCTAACATTCCTGAACGCATTTCGAAATTAAAACATAAGTCAAAAATTGCACGTGCTTAAAATTCGAAATCAAAGTTTTACTTCAAGGAGATGGCTAAAAAAGCGGTCTGTGGTTCATTCTCTTGAACTTTTGAAAGCCTTTTAGAAGCAGAAATGTGTTACATGTAATGTCCAAACGTTCGGTCTATGAGCGGATTGAAAAGTTTAGAAATGGGAGACAACTGTAAACGATGTTTAGAGAAGTCTTCAGCCAGTGTCTGGCAGAAATGCATATTTGGAAGCTATGGCTTAAATGCTCGCCGGCCACTAGCTTGTTTTAAGCGAGACACACACTTCACTACCAGAACGATGGAAAAATGCATCTCCCAAAATGATTTTTTTAATAGATGACATCTACGTGTATTTCCCTACCAAATCTCATTAAAATCCATACAGAAGCTTTTTTCAATGATTGCGGAAATTTAATGAACATCCTTCATAATATAAAATAATGTATTTAACATTACATTTTATATCGTTTCATCGCTAGTATGTATAAAATATTTTATAATAAAGTTCATGTTGAGTGTATTTCTCCATAAATTTTATCTGCTCAATAGATGACAGATAGTTGAGCTAGCGACCTCGCAGTAGCCCTAGAGCAAAAAAAAAATTAATAAAAAAGGTGGATGTAAACGAGTGCATTCCTCGGCACTGCGCAGATCAAATGCAGTTGACGAAATTTCCCATTTGCCGGCGAACCTAACCATCGTCCAATGACGCCCAACTAGCAGCAAACATGCGATAAGTATATTTGGAAGTGGCGCTCAACGTTTTCAATGGCTTTAAGCTAGTTTCTGTTTCCAGAATTCCTATTTACGACGCTATATCAAGTTACCATCCTTCCACGATGCCAGCACGGGCACAGTTGTAATTATCGATTTATTGAACGGCCATGTTTCATACCTCCAACTAGAAAACTCGTACGGCGAATTCCAGAAACCAGTTTGCTATCAATGCGTTATTTTCAAGTCTCTAAAACTTTGACGCGCTCTTAAATTCTCCCCAAACGCGATGCCGTGTGACCGGATGCAACTAAGCTGCTAAGTTTACGACCAAATTTTTCCCACAAATACTAGCGAAACATTTGACGTAGTCACGATAGGTGCGCAACATCATCGCGTATATCAATCTTCAGTTTAATGGCAATATGCATGCAATTGCATTTAATTTGGGAAATAATCCCTAAACATGTCACACCAGGATTTACACGTATGCACGCAGTACTGCTGTATGGAAAACATGATTCGGTGAATGTCTACTCTTGTGAATTAATGTTGTTTTTTATTAAAGAAAGCATCCCACATTTTTGGAAATTACCATTATCAGGCACTTTCGCAGTACTAAAATCTAAAAACAGAAAATTGAAAGTGGGGAAAACATGTATTACAACTGAATGAATTGAAATGATTCATTAAACATGAATTTCCACAAAAAAAACAACGAAAATAACAAAATAAGTAACATTCCTCAGACATGGAAACCAATTTTTAGATAACAGTATTCAGAATAAAATTTTAAATGTTAATTTTGCTTTTCAATTTTCATATTATAATACAATTGTAGCTTATTTAATTGTTTAGTAATGCACGTAATTTATTTGCATCTTAGTCGCAATATGTCTAAAATATATAACATTATTTAAAACCACAGAATATACATGAACGTTATGAAACTTATTAACTATATTTGAAATTATTTAAAGTATTATATTGCACATGAATTACAGTATAAAGCTTTGCAAATCGGATTGTTGCAGTTGTGAAGTTATACGGATGCAAAATCGACACGCTAATTACTTTTTATAATGTGAAACTTCTGCACACTTGACTTCACTACGATCAAAGTGAGATTTGCCTTAGAATCCCAATTATAATAATTACCTTGTTATACGTGTGCAATATTTTATCATTTTCCATTTGGAGTATAGAATAATTCTAAATATACGGTTATAGATTAGGAGTCTTTTTACGTTTCTAGATTACATGTATAACTGTATATGCAAATATAAAGTTAGTTATAGCTCTGATTTTGCTATAGGTTATTTCATTGAGTTGAGCTATAACTATTGTTTTTAATAAAATGTGTATAATCTATACATTCATGCATATAATCCTATTTATTGATGGAAAGCGTATGTTCATGCCTACGAACATTTTGATTTCAATAATGAACATGCCCTCAACTTGAATATAATCGCTGATTCAAACTACGTTTATATGAACAACGCTCGATATAGCTAAATACTTTTGGAAAACATTTTGAGCCGCGAATATTAAATTATGTTTCGGCTTATGAGCTTACGTTGAAACAGGTCAGCTTTCTATGCTGGGTTGATTGAATGCTGTTCAACAATTTTAAAAAACAAACATTGATCACTCGAATTTAATTTTCTAAACATTTCCAGCATCAACTACTTATAGGTCCACGAGTGTTTCGAGTATAATTCAAATTTATTCATGGCACTGGCATAGTTCGTATTCCTACTTGATTAACTGTGATTACTGCCTACTGAAACTAAGCAAGCTGATTATGCATAACGCTTTTCTAAACTAAATTTTGCAAAAGTTATACAACCAATTCGTGACTTCACCACTA
>JAQGBX010000923.1:0-29059 GCA_034698745.1 Megaphyllum sjaelandicum
GTCAAATGGATATCCATAATCATCCATATGATTTTTATGGATATCCATACATCCATGTATGGATTTTTCCTCTGGGGTTATGGCGATCTTAAATTAATACTTCTAGGGGTTGAGCTCAGGGCCCATTTTCCGTGTATAAATTTGCAAAATTTTCAACATTTCCGGGTAAAAATTTGCCAAATTTACCCTGTTTTCTAAGTACAAATTTGCCAAACTTTCGACATTTTCGAATGCAAATTTGCGAAATTTTCCACGAGTACAAATTTACCACATTTTCCACGTTTTCCAAGTACAAATTTGCTAAATTTTCCATGCTTTCCAAATACAACTTTCCAAAAATATACAACTTTTTCCGAGCACAAATTTTTAACATTATGTTTTTAAAAACATGGAAAAGTCAGGGAAGTTGAAAATAAAGCTTCTAAGCGAACCCTGTCTTTATGTCAGCGTTACTGCACGTTCCAAAATGTTTCATGATTGATTAACTTTAATTCATTTCATATCAATGAGTTAATAAGTGCTTAATTGCCGTGCATAAGTACTAAGCAAGGTGGTTTAGAGATTACAATCCTCGTCTTGCATTCGGTAGACCCGAGTTCGATTCCCAGGTCGGCTATCCTTGATTGTGGTTTTTCATGGTTTCCAACAATTCTTCCAGGCGAATGCTAAGGTAGCTCCCAAATTGGTCATGACCGACTATCAAATAAACTAGAAGCAATTTAGTTACTTTTTAGTGTAATTTTTGTCGTCTTTTTGGCAAAACTTTTGTCAACAATTTCATTTTTTAAAGATTGCCTTTTTTTGATAAAATCGTGTCGTCTTTTGGTAAAACCGTTTCCAATTTTATGAAAATCATGACATGACATCAAAAATTTTATCGTTTGGTAAAATTATGTCATCGTTTTTAATCCATGTCCAATTTTGTACCATTTTCGTCCAATTTTGACGACTTTCGGTAATATTGTCCTTAACAATTTTTTCTTTGAAATATACTGTCTTCTTTTGAAAATTTCTTGACTTATTTTTTTTTAATTTTTGTCATCTTTTTAATAAAACCGAGTTATCTAATCGTAAAAATTGTTGTTGACAATTTTTTTTTTGAAAAACTCTATTATCTTTTGGCAAAATTCTGGCGTCTTTTGGTACCTGGAAAACCTGGAAAAGTCAGGAAACTGAAAAATGACCTGGAAAAGTCTGGGAAAAGTCAAAGAAATTCAACGCAGTCACGGTGATTCAAAATTAATATTTCTACGAGGTTAGTTCAGGGCCCATTTTCCGAGTAGAAATTTGAAATTTTTCCACATTTTCAGAGCACAGATTTGCAAAATTTTCCACGTTTTCCATGTACACATTACTACAATTTTGCAAGTTTTGAAGTACAAATTTTCAAAATTTTCTAAGTTTCCGATTAAAAATTTGAAAAATTGTCCACGTTTTCTAAGTATAAATTTGCAATTTTTTTTTATAGTTCAAATTTGCAAAACTTCCCACATTTTCCTATGTTAATCATGCAAATGTTTTGTTTCATAATTTTTAAAAATTTTATTACTAAATTCTGGAAAATATGTCAATTTTTGACATTATCATTGATCAGGAAAATTCTTTTAAAACCTGGAAAAGTCAGGAAAGTTGAAAATGCCAAGCAGCCAAGTAAATAATAAAAAGTATTTTCGTTTTAATGTAGGATTTATTTACCTAAAACTATTAATTTTTTAGTTATCAAATATTAAAATTTGTCTTAATTGTAATTAAAATACTGAATATTAATATCAGTATACACATTATCTCCTGGAATTTATATATAGCATTTGTTTTCTGACTGAGTTGAATTGAATTGAACTAAAATAAATAAATATTAAGATGTATTTATTATACAGGGTGGTCCATTTATCATCATTGGTTCAATATCTTTAAAAATAAATTATAAATCGTAAAAATTATTAAAACAAAAAATAATAATATCAACTTGCCTTTTAAATTACGGGAAAAGAAAAGGGCCCTCCAGGCCCCTACGGGGGATCCAGGGAATCCCTTTGGAATTTTCAATGGGGCGCCCCATTTTTTTGTGCAAATTATGAATCTGTGCTTCAAACAAAATAAGTTTTGTCTAAAAGATTTTTTTGGTATGATCTTAGATGTTGCTTTAATCAATGTCCGAAATCATGTAATATGCCATTCACTTTTTCAACTGGTAACCTGTTGAAAAAACTGAATGGCGTATTGCACGATTTCGGACATCGAATACAGCAACATCTAAGATGATGCCAAAAATTCTTTTATCAAGATTAATAATACCAACTTGAGCTTTTAAATTATGCAAGAATAAAGGGCTCCTCTACGGGGGATCCGGGGGTCCCTTTGTAATTTTAAATGGGGAGCCCCAATTTTTTACTTAAAACACAGTAAGTTTTGTCTAAAATATGTATTTTTTGGCATCATCTTACACGTGGATGTAATCTATGTGCGAAATCGTTTTGTCAACAGGCTATACCTGTTGAAAAAAGTGAATGGCAATTTACATGATTTCTGACATCGATTAAAGCAACATATAAGATTTTACCAAAAAATCTTTTAGACAAAACTTATTTTGTTTTAAGCGCAGATTCATAATTTGCAAAAAAAATGGGGGTCCCATTGAAAATTCCGAAGGGATCCCCCAGATCCCCCATAGGGGGACCGGAGGCCCCTTTCCTTTTCACGTAAATTTAAAGGAAAGTTAAAATTAATATTTTTCATTATAATAATTTTTTACGATTTACTATTTATTTTAAAAGATATTGAACGAATCATGATAAATGGACCACCCTGTATAACCGGTTTATTTAAAAAAATGTAAAAAAAATAATTAAGGAGAACGTTTATTTCAATATAGCCTTTTCTTTTTTCAGGTATTCAGATCACCGTTCCAATCACAACAGAGGTTCCAACGTTCTTGCTCGGTCGCAAATATAAAACCCCATATCAATATGGCCAACCACCGGCCTATTATCGAAATAAACGATCGTTAGAAGACCAAATCGATGGGACCACAGAAATGGAAACAAATGCTCTTAACGGCATCTTTTCTCACTTGGGGCTCGACAAGGCACCCTGTCAACAAAAGCTGATTTGCCTCATCACACAAAATCCGAAAAAATACTCGCCACTAACTCAGGTGGTTTTTCGGCAACTGAACACGTAAGCATAACTTGCATGTAATTTTGCATTTTGTCATCAGCGACATTCGTGATTTTTTGAAAATCGTCCAGGTAATCACGAATAAAGTTTTTGACTTTTTTGTTCTTTTAAAAAGAGAGTAAATTTAGATACTGGTATTATCGAGGTACTTAGATTGAAGCTTTGCGAATCGTTCTATAGCATTAACCGTGAAGTCAGCTGTGAAAAATCGATTAAAAAAATTCAATTAAGATTATCGCTATTTGTAAGGCAATTCATACATTCATTTTACATATGCGACATTGCCAATGAACGCAATGCAACTCATTAAAAGTCCCGTTGCAATAGTCGAAAATTCCACTCGAGTATAATGAAACTACATAGTACATGTAATGTAATAATTCCAAAACTATAGTCGTTGCTATTTTTTTTGTGCTAAAATTCCGTTTTTGTGTTTAAAATTCTGGACTTTAGGACATAACTTTAAAAAAAAACATGAAAACATGGAGTTATTCATATCAATACATTATAAGTAGAAGTATCAGTGCAGGTCATGTTCTAAAACATACTATTGGTTGTTTTGTGTTTCATACAGGTTGCAAGAAGAATGGTCAAGAGGCGAAATGAATATATCCTCCGCTAATTGGCAGTACATGGAGTACTTAAATTATGGAACAGATTTGTATTCACCTATGCTGAATTGCACTCAAAGAGCACCTTCCTGTCGCGAACATCCAGACGAGAACATTGACTGGAAAACCATAAATGCTTGGCAAGATTTGATGAATTTCGTCAAAGTGGAGTTTAAAGACAGTTTTCGCTAATTTTATTAATCTCTTCTGTCATAATCAGATTACGAATTGTATTTAAACAGACAGCTGCTGCTGAGCAAATATTATTTATTTATACAAGAAAAAAATGTCCATCATAAATTGGCATCCGCTCGACAACACAAGCTTATATTCATAACAGCAAGTTAGTCAAAAATAATGCGAAAGAAATCGATTAAATTGCTCAAAGACTAGCCTGCTAAGCTCAACACTATAAGTTTGTAAAATTAAGATTGCCAAACCGAGTTTATCGACTTACAATTTTTAAATTATTTGAGTTTTGTTTTTAATAAACAATAATGTATGTAATATAATTACAAAGAAAGTGTATACTTGGTTGGTTGTAACGACAGCTGACAGCTTATAATACATGTACATGTAAAATGTTATAACCACATTTTATTTTGCCATTTTGTCGTAAGTTAAACATGATTGAGGTTAAGTAGCCTACAAAATCGATCTTAGTTTATTCTTAGGTATATGCCAAGATTACACGTTCAGATGTTCATAGTTGCCGTATTGAGTAGGCTATTGTTATTCATGAACGGTATATATCAAAACCATACTAGAGTATTGATCTCTGGGTTTGATTTCGAGGACGTGCCATGTTACAATAAATATAGCCAAACACCAGCATCCAGTTCATTATGCAATCTTGAGACCATATTTGAGATAATTTCTACCTTAGTACACGGTATAGAACAAGTCTTAATTGAAGAAACGAGATTTTATAATTTCCACAATCAATGATAAGCAAGTTGGTTTGATCATTGCATCTACATGTATGGATCTCCAATAAAAATGACTGCATTGTATCAGCAGATTTATCAAACAGAAAACTTCGATTCCACCCAAGAAAAACTACAATAACATTGGCAATTTTTATTGCTTTATTTAGAAACTGCATGTTTGCTTTTAACATTAACTGCAATTTTCCATAATTACTGTTTTTCTGGATGTTAACACGACATCGCAAAATACCTGTTTCTTACAATACCCTAATGCCACTCATTTTCAGGTGTGAACCTTTTGCCTCGACCATTAAATCGAAGTTTTAATTGCGTAACATGCCATTTCCGGGCAATTATGCAATGGCACCCCCGCAATTAGATAATTCCTCCAAAATTTGGGTAACATTCGGCCGAAATTACCGCGAGTGATGGCCAGGGGCTGCCCAACTCCCCCTCCAACACGTCAGGGCACTTCTCCTAGTTTACGTGTTTTTTGACCTTAAGTAAAGGGAATTATCCCTCGATCATTTCGATATAAAAGGAGGTGGCTTTACGAGCCACCGTTGCCTGACGTGCGCCCCATTTGCGACACTACGACGCTGCACTAACAAGTGGACGAGAAACTGCGAAACTGCGAAACTTGGATAAGAAAAATTTCAAATTTCAAGAAGAATTTCAAAAATTGTGGAGATTTTTGGAGGTGCAAAATTAAACAAATATATACATCAAACTGATCCTATCAGAAATTTGTGAAGAATGAAATTGCATCGACACACCCACCATCGCATCGATTAATTCGGCAGAAGAGTTCAGTGATTCGAAACGAGGAAGGTGATCGAACATTGTCGAATTTGTCAACGACCTGTCGCTGCATGCGTCCAAAAACTCCACATAAGCAAAGAAATTCCGAAATTCCGAAAAACGTTCTCTGCAGCCTTCGTCCGAGCTGGTGAGTGAAAGTGTGGGATATATTAGGAATATTTTTACAATGCTTGGGGGTATCATATTTCACCTGGTGCTAATTTGGGCGTAAAGGGGGTGAGGACGTGAAACTTCCCTATTTGGAATAGACCTGGATCTTTCCGAAATGTATTCCACGAGTAAGAACGATTGATAAACTAATGTACCGATTGATAAAACAACGAAAGTGACATTATTATGATTTCCGTTTGGTTTCTTGCAACGATGGTTTGGCGGATTTCGATTCTGTGCTGAGATCAAAAGTAGGAAAATGGGGATAAAACTTTGCCCGGATCAAAAGTTGGGAAAGGATCTTAAAGCCGGACGTACGCAGGAAAGTTTTATCTGGAAATACGGCATGTTCGAAAAGTTCTGTTTTTTAGAATATGAATTACGAGAAATGAAATGTTTTAATTTGTCAATTATAAAAACATAAATGAAGTCTAATTACTTTCAGTTAGAAATTTTCCTTTTTAAAAAGCCAAAGTTAGCAGAATGCTCAGAAATATGCGCTTGACTTTTCGGACACGCCTAAAATTTCCAAGTTTCCAGATATAACTTTCCTCGTGTATGACCGGCTTAATGTCGATCGATGATTTAGTTTATGAAATAGGTTCCACGCGTAGTTTAACGCGTATCGCACATTAGAGGAACTAGTATTTTGCTTTACAGCAACTAAATTAGAAGAGGCCAAGCACCATTGAATTTGCAGATGACATTCATTCAAATTGAGGTGATAATTTGGCATTACATATACGGTGTATTGTAAGGCTCGTGTTTCTAACAATATTGGCTATTCAATTCTATTTGCTGGGACTTCGGTACTGAATTTTTGCATAGTATAAAAGAAATGAATAATCTATATAGTATTTAATAATATATAGGCCTAGTGTATACATGTACAGTTCAAATGATGCAATAAAATACATGTACATTCACAGAGATATGGACGTCATAAAACTTCATGTACTCGTGATTACATGTATATCACAAACATATTTCCTCCAAAGTATATGTTAAAATACAGTATTTGCTCAGTTGGTGTTGGACGTATACGTGTTATGTCTGCAACATGTACAGTATTTCATAAATCGTATTTCGCAATAATTATTATACTATAAGCAATATTTTTGAAAAAAATGTAGATACCTTCTTAATCGAACATGTAAATGGATATGTTAATATTACATTCCCTATAAGTTTTAAATATGTGAATAACATACTAATGTACATTCGCAAATTACTCAACTTATTAAAAGCGGTTTTTTTAATGCAAATAGAATATATTTCAAGAACACTAACCACTTGTTATTTAAAGTATATACATGTATACTGTTTTTTTAAATTTTGATAAACGATTAATTTGTGAGTTACTAAAATGGTTGGTTGACTGATTTCCACTGTTGAAAGCAACGCGATTTTTGATTTTAGCGCCGTACATTTCTAGTCTGTTTAGACATCACAGTAACGCCATAGCGATCTATCAATTGTGAATTACACGTACGAGCCATTAATTCCATTAAATTACCCAACGTTTGTGATAAAATGCTGTATATTACTTCGCAAGATACTGTACATGTATGTTCGACAGCTTCCAAGCCAGCATCTGAGGTTGAAAGGTTTTCAAATGAATTATCGATATTTCGAGGTTAGGGCCGTAGGATCACATTCGAAAATAATTCATTGATTGTTTAAGTTTACTGTGGCGTTTACACGGAAAACTATGATCATGAAAATGACGCACAATTTTAACATTCAAGTAATTTTTATTTCTAATAAATATACAGTATATTTAGAATACATTATATTAAACGAGGGAAAACAACGAATTCTATTACAAATATTCTTTCGTGTGTGGATTTTGGCATAAATTTAACAAAAAATAATCTTCAAATAAAATATTTACATGTACACAAATTTACTAATTTTTACCACGACTTATTCACACCTTTTCCAAGGAGCCCTGAATAAGGTTTAATATAAAATTGAAGTCTGATATAAAACGACTATGATTTCAGAACAAATGATGTTATATGAATTACAAGAATTGATGATTTCTTATTGCAGTCACGATTCGTTAGCCGCTCATATACATATGGAGAAACGTTTTTGATAAATACAATTTATATTTAGGTTTTGTAAACAATTTAAATATGTAAACTACACGTTTAGCTTACTCCCTTTTGTAATTTTCAAGTAAAAATATTATTAAATTAGTTAATTGGGTAAATATTGTTAGATTGAGAATTTGAAACAATTTGTATCACTGTATAATCACGGACCTCACGTTTTACTAAACCTTAGGCAAAATCTAAGTAACAAAGAAAATCATCCATATTATTTATGGAAAAATCATCCGTTATACATTATCGGACTTATCAATGTAGCTTTTACATTTAGTAAATTTACATTTATTTAATTTGTGGATTATAGATTCATAAGCTTTCAACACATCCCAACTTGAACGTACTTTTCAGAACAATCGTTGATCGTCTATCGTGCACATATTATTTCAATATACGTTCACTAAATCTTATTAAAAATAATTATTTGATCAAATTTTCAAAGTGGCATACTTGCGTAGTTTTATCAAGTGTAAAGTTTAACAACTGTATACAAATATTGGTACTTTCTACTACCGGTTTTGAAAGGTAAAGGGTGAGTGGCTTCTGCCTACCCAAGAACCCTGTGCCCTTTTAGTCATTTTACGACCCGATAATGATTTAACCCGGTGCGGAAGAAAAAGGGTGAACCCAACAAGACTTTCAGAAAACGATAAACGTTGCCAAGGTCTAAATAAATTACACGTAGCGCAATCTCCATTCAACGGAAATCTTCCAAGTTTCTAGTCGTGGGGCAATGAACGCTCAACTATAAATTCCTCCTCAGCAGACTTGGCGAATTGATGCGAAGTTTAGTTTCCCTTTTTCACGGGTGTTTGATGATCTACACCCTCACCTTGTCAATTTTTGTATAATGGACATTGTCTGGTGAGCGAACGCAGCTCGGTATGGTGCACGATGTCACCTTTCAAGAACGAAAGAAGTTGACAATAGCGTACTGGCACTGGCTGGTTTTTTGGAAAATGTTGGCATTGGATTTGTTACAATTTAAAACATTTGCTGTGTAAAGTGGGAACCGGTTAAGAATAATGCCAGAACGTGTTAAAAAGCATGTTAGCTCGTGGGAAGACTTGAAAGGTTGAATCTGTAATTATCCATCACATGCACCAATGCTATTTCAAAGTGTATGGTGTTGTGGTGCATAATGGTGCACAAAAAACTGACTAATTTTATGGGAGATAGACACACTAAGGTATAAAAAATATTCTGTTTGAAATGATTTTATGAGAATTTTCTATGTGGTTAATAGTGTATGGATATATTGATGACATTCATGCACGTTTCAGCACATGGGCCAATTGTTGATTGCAGTTATGACGATGTCATAGAACCTCAACGCCAACATCAATCAATAAATCTGTAGCAATGCCATCTCTCTTCTATGTAAGAACAATGGAACCTTATCAAAAAATATTTGTGTTGCTTTTTGAGTATAGTAAAATAGCGGAAGTCAGTAATCTTGAGTAAAATGAAATTGCGAGGGAATTGGACAAGTAAGAAGCCAAACCAGGCGTATAATTCTGGATATTTCTAAGTATATCTTGCCAGAGGGATCTTGGCACGGATTTCACGACAAGTTCTTCAAAATTTCTTGAAAGTGCAGCATTTGGAATCCATCTTTGTCACCAATGAGAGAAAGTTGGACAATGTGTCTGGATCGTCCTAGATAGAAGGAATTTGTCGTGAAGTCCACGACACGTTACCAACGGGAAAACAAATCAATGAGTTGCTTATGAACTACAATTGGAAAGCAAAAATCCCCAAGGGATTATCTGAAAAAATCCAGATGACAACGTAAAGCCTAAAAGAAATCCTAATACACTTTAATATAGAAATGATGGTATCTTTTTAACGAGTAAAGAAAGAATCTAGCTGCCGAAGAGCTATGGTTTTCAATGTACAACACGTATTTATTTTTTTGAGCCATACAATTTTTTCCCTGCTGATAAAATGTTACCCCATTATTAAAATGACATTGTTTTATCACATCAGGAACGTTAATCCTGAAAAACTAATGCAACGCTCCCGTTGAAAAAGTGTGGTCAATACATGTGCTTCGCAGTAATTTGCAAAGTAAATACATGTACTCTCAATTAACAAAATACTATATCTAAAGTCCCATTTCCGTTTTCGTCTTATCAAGATACTGTTTAACCAAATTAGAAAACTATATACATAACCTGCATGTGCATGCGTTTGTGAAAAGTAAAAAGGGCTCCGGTATAGTAGATGAATGATTGATAGAAATGTTTCACGAAAGAAAAATTGATTTTTGAAGAACTCAACATCGAATTAAACGCTAATTCTTTGAAATTTCCTTTTAAAATACAGTATTTCCTTATTTTCACAATAAATTTAATGAAAAAAAAAAGGTGTAAGGTATTACAATTTTAAGCGTAAAAGCTGTTGAAGATATCTTACATCCTGTCTTAACATCTCCTTAAATTTTAGTGATATCTGTACCTGAAGATCATAATCATTTATAAATTAAGTTTTGGGAATATTTTTAGGAACAAGAATGTTTAAAGTAGCAAGCAAATATATATAATTGTGAATAAGATGCTTTCTCCTGCGGTTAGTAACTTCTCTACGTACTACATTTCACATTGCCTATCTAAAGCAAATTAATATTATGATGATGATGATGATGATAAGTAATTTTAACAAAGTATGAATAACCTGGCGTAAATGGCAATGCTGTACTTCAAAATTCCTTAGCAATGATCAAGAATGTCAGAAAACACGTTTTGTAATTAAAATATAATTTCTAAACATGCTTGCTTAGGTCAGTCTGGCCAACCGGAAATATTCCATAGATTGGGCATTAATAAATTAAATTTACCTTTTACGGGCTTTCTATTTTAATATTATCGAGATTAACCCCAAAGCGCGTTTATTTAAGTATGATCGAGTTTAATTCGTATACGAATTACATTATGATGAACTTATAATAAATAATAAGTAAATCCATGTAATAAAAACAAACCTAATGAAAGAAAAAAAAGAATTTTTTAGAAATCTATTTTAAAATACTTGTTAATAGAACAAAACAAAGATGAAAACGATTATACGCAAGCTTGCTCTTTAAAACTGGAATTCTTTTATTGAATTATGCCTAAATTCTCTGTAGTTTAGTGATTTTATTTCAATTCCGTAATCAGTAGTATCGATTTAACTCTATTGATCACAACACAATTTTGGATTTGCTAATGTTTATTATCCACTCTACAGAATTTTATAAACACATTCCAAGTAACTGATCGAAATCTTTCTCGTTTCAGAATAATGCCTCATGAAATGGAAAACGGTCTATCATTATCGAAAATCTTACTAGTGATGCTCTTCTGCACCGAATTTCTTTTACACAAGGTGGAAGCTGTATTTCTTCCTCTGCCAACGGAAATTGGAGAGAGTTTTGAATTCGGTATAGCATCCAATTTATATTTAAAACACACGTAAGAAATAATCTAATTTAAATGATGTTTGCATATTCGTGATCTAGGGTTCTTTTTCAATTCGTGTTTTCCCACTTTTCAAACTTGTGTATTTTGATAAATTACAAAAAGACAAGCATGAAAACCGAAAAACATTTCCGAAATAAGAGTCCTCCATGGACAGTCGCAGCATTTTTTGTATTAAAAGTTACCATTGCTCGTGTCTCTTAATCTATCATTTCTTGAGCCCCACGACAAATAATAAATTTATATCGCAAGATGGATTTCTGTTTCTTCAATTTTTCTCATTGAAGTTGTGCTTCTGATAAAGATCAAATTCCCATCACACGTATGGCCGAGTAAATCCTACCAGTTATTGATTTGCCCGACAACGTTATTTGTCTTTTCATCATCCGCAGATCTTCAGTTAACCGTTCCATATACCATCGTAATGCCAACATGGGTTGGTCGTAGGCGGAAACGGCAATCGCCGTCCAAGTCAAGCAGTGCAGAAGAAAGAGTCATGGAAGCATACAAAATGAATAATATCGAAGGAGTTATTGCATCGCGCCTAGAAACTATGTTCGACCATCTCGATATCCATCAAACATCTTGTCAGAAAAGGCTTTTGTGCCTCATATCGCAACATCCTGAAAAATATACGCCTCTGAGTGACATCATTCTTCAACATTTAGTACCGTAAGTAATAGCTCCCTGGAAACCAATACATAAGAAGTCATTTTTTTTTCTCCCGAAAAAAAACAGACAACTACTTCAACTTAATGCGTAAATTGATAGGTACGTTTATAAATGTTCTAAAAGTGCCAAAAAGCAAAAGTAACAGTTAGTTTGCTATTTAGTAAAGTGATATACACATGAGAGCAGCTTGTTCGGATCATGTCGCAACGTAGTACACAACAACTTACAACTTCCTCAATTTTGTGTTTCAAATATGGGATCGATTTGAGGATTTAGAGCCAGTTCTATATGGGAAGCACTTCTGAGACGCACTGTCAAACGCAAAGTATACTATCATGCAAAATTATCATACAATATAAAATGTCAATGTTTGACAATTGCAGGTTGCATTCTCAACTTCTGGCTACGGATATCAACTCTTCATCAGCAATGTGGCGATACATTGAACTTTACGAAGCCGGCAAAAGCGGGATTTCTCTATCAACTAATTGCACCCACAACACGCTGGACTGCTCCAAGCATCCCGACCATGGCATCGACTGGAACATCATACATAACTGGCAGATGTTCATGAAATTCGTCAAAATCAAGTTTAACTAAATGGAAATGTCTCGACTAAACTAAAATGGCCAAATTTTCCTTCAATCATTCAAAACCGCTCTGACATTTGCGTGTCAAATTGCTCCTTTGTAGACCAAATACCAGAAAAAGCTGCATTGGTAATTAGCCAATGGGCTTTTAAAGCAATGTAAATACTGGTGCAGGTATACTCGTTATTCAGGGTGTTTAAAAAAGGAACATAACCCAAGGAGAAAGTTTGTGCATTTTTTTTAATCGCTTGACACTGTGCATATGACTGTATACGAGTATTGGATGAGAAACACAGGGATCCTACAAGCGAGGATTCAAACAATGGTCAATGCCAAAATTAAGATAAACTATCCCAACAGTTGCCCCAGTAACAACTGTAGTGGGTTGGTCGTTGAAGTCTTATAATACCTGTAATAACATTCGATAATTAAATAGACATTTTCCTTGGGTTGGGGGATTTTACTTAGAGCACTCTCAATGCAATGGACGACAAGAAAGATTTTATCATCCTGTATATCGAAGATTCGAATCCTCAGGGGTTGAAAAGTTTGAATCAAGTTTATAGACATGTATACAGTATAAGAGTTGATATGATTTCAAAGTAATTAATCCATTCTATTATTGTGGTAACATATTTTTTTGTTTCTTTTTTTTTGTTTAAATTGTTTTTTATTGACCTTTCAATGTGCAAACCAAATATATATATATAGAATTTTCTTGTAAGTTTAAATTTTTATGAGCATACTGATAGACAATATCAATTGTGTGGACGTTCATTGCTTTAGTTGAATATTTGCAATTACGGATTCTGTTGTGTAACATTTTTAATGCAGAGACTAGAGTTGCAATGGTTTTTTGCCTTCAACTGCCTGGAACAAGTATTAGTGGTGACAATATAATTTTACTTTCACAAGTCATTTCAGGGTATCAAAAGGTTTTATAAGCTTTGCGAAATGTGAATGTGCTCGATCTCATGAATTATTGATCACACGTGGCGCTGAAAGACAATAACGACACAGTATGATAATGATGGATGGTTGTGAAATCCCTTAATTCATTGTGTAAAATTTTAACATGCTTTCTCGCGACATGTAGACAGCATACCCAAGCAGTCTGGACTGGTTTTACTGCATCATATCGCGTCCTATCTTTGGGTGTTATTATGCTTAGCTACCAACGTTTAAATACTGGCGCTGCAGTCGTATTTTCGGGACAGGGAGACATAAAAGGTGCCGACGCGGAGTGCACATACTGGTATTTCGTATACTGTTACTGGCCATATCTTGTGAAATATGGTCATAAAACCTACATTGTGCATATACATGACTGCATGCTTCGCAAAACATGCGTAACCTGTCTCACATATATGCGTAAATATTAGAATTAATAAATACATTGTATAATGCCTTACCTTTACATCGTAGTTTTGAAGTGATGTGTACAAGTCTTGGATCGAGTTCTCATCATTTACTCATGTATAACTGCGTTAAAAATACATCACGATCGTAATACACCATATTTTTTTTCCTTGTTTGGTCAAATGTGATTAGAAGCGTCATCCACGTCCCAGCGTTGTACATCGAATGTCTTTCGAGCTTGACTAGCTGTTTGGCCTAGCGTCATAAGAGGTGTCCAAAGTCCATACCGATCCGATATACTGTATGAATACTCCTCTCCTATAAACACTAAATCATTTTGGATATCGAATAACCCTTCAGCTAAATTCATGCTTGCTAACTTCCGCTGCTGATGATTAGCATATTAGAATTAGAAAAGATCACAAATTTTCATGTATTATAGTAAGTAATTTTCTTTTGTGAGAGTTACAGTAATGCTAATAAAACCTAGCCATAAACTTAAGAAAGTGTGGAAAAATTAAAAATTATAGACATAATTATACCCGAACACAAGTTAATTATTACACTCACAATTAAAGCTAAACTATATTCAAAGCGCCCAATTTATAATTTTGATGGCAAAAGTCACTGAGTGTGGAATTTTTATCGAAGTCTTAAATTACATTACCGGTATACTAAAATTGTTGCACATTGAAGCGAAAAAGGCAATTCCAGATTAAAGATGGCGGGAGAATTAAAATGGTGCCATCTCATTAAAATTCAAAGCATCGCCACAGTATCGTCTGAAACAAATAAAAAGTACTCATACTTAACTGGCCGGCATTGATTCGTCAAATTGCACGAAGACAACTTCGAAACCTCCGATTTTCAAACTTTAGCGCCGAAAGTCGCCATGCAATTCGCCATATTGTGGCGCCACGCACGTCGGCACGCAAAACACAGTATTGATGGGCATCAGTGATGGTTTTCGTCTTATACAGTAGTTTCACATACATTTTTTAGAATATCATTTGCTGACTTAAGTTTATGCTAAATATTGGAATTGGAATTTAAATTGGAAATATATCGTCATCAACATTATCATCAACTATTGTCCAATGCCCTTTGGTGTTATAAATCGGAGCCATTGAGACTCCAGCAGCCGATATCAATACAGTATATACATGTACATGTACAGTACTTTATTTTAAAACACAATTGTTCTTTCAAAATGGAAATTGTCAAATGATTTTTTTAAATTGCACCATATACAGTACATGTATATGAAAGAAAGCAGTGGAATTTTTTTCAATAATTGCTAAATGCAATAAATGACAAGGTTTTAAATAAACTTATATTAGAATGACGTCTTTGATTTTAAAAAAATTGAATTTATCAGCAGAGTTTACTAAAAAAAATATGAAACTGCAACATATCCTTATATATATATATACATCATTAACAGCAAATCAAATAGAAAACTTGAAAGCACGAAAGAGGGATTTCAAAATTCACCAGGATTCGTTGTAGATTCATATTTGTTAATGACAATTCTGATTAATTTTTCTTTTCAAAAATATTCTTTCAGCTTTTTAATTATTATTTTGCCATTAGAAGATCCGTCGTACGCATCGTCGTCGCATTGATCATGCCGTTATCTGTTTTCTGGAAATATGTGCCAGTCACCTTGTTTTCTGGAACCTCCTCTATCAGAGAAATCCATGACAATTAAGGTCTACTACCATGGAATGAGAGTTTTTTTTTAGCAATTCACCTCTCACCCTACTTAATAGATAGAGGTCGACACCCTGAGGGCGTCAATAAAACATCATTATTCCCTTCAGGTTTCCGAAATCCTTTTTCGGCCCTAAGCCATGGCTTAACAACAATTGCATATGTGTTTGCTCACTATTATTGCGCGACACCGATATTCATTGACCAAACAACCACGGAAGTATCACTTTAATGAGATAATATTGCAAGGTGGTAATAAAGGCTCAACAATGTAGGATTTCTTTCTAAAAATGTTCCTGCAGGGAATAAGTTCGCGCCCTTCGCTTCACCTTCTGTTCTGTTCGACAGCTATGATATTGTGTATTTTGAAAAACTGGCTGATGGGTTTTTGACACCCGAAGAAACGATATCTATGTAAACAAATCAAACGGGGTTATGATAGGCAAATAAAGTTTTTCTTCATTAATCACTACCAAGAAACTCAATCTCTTAATTTGATATTAGACAGATGAGGTAATTACTCTGCAGAGCCTGTTGTGCGAACACCTCGGTTACGCTGTAAGAACCGTTTTCTCTGATTTTAAGTTTTATCGATAGGACCCTTCGAAAAAGTAACTTGGGATTTTCAAAAAAAAACTGGACGCAAAGTGGGTAAGTCAATCATCAATACTATCGCGCAAGGTGAATTATTATCCATTTAGAAATGATATGTAATTATCACTAAAACGTGCATAGTGAATATTTTAGTCCTCATATACATAAACGTAGATTGGAAATTTCACATTTTTTTAATATACGCATTCATTTTAAATTAATTTTAAAAAAACACTATTTTTAAATGATGGTGAGCGTTTCTATACTTAGCATTAATGCTAAAAATTGGAGATTTGCTCAATGAAATAAATAATACTGTAATGAAAACCATTTTTATGTTATAATATGTCAGCTTTTTCCTAAGTAGGCTATAATTTCCCCAAGTATAATTTTAAGAAATTTATAAACATTAAAATAATTCAAACTGATACGAGCGTGGTATGAATAGCAGTATATTTTCATATTTATCGATGTTTTGAAATAAATACGATGAAATGTAACGAATATGTGAGGCGTAGGAGAGAGACCGGAATTTATCATATAAGTATTATTTATTTGGCGTTACAAATTCTCTATTTTTAACACGAACCATTTTGTACCATTTCTGTATTTAATTATTTCATTAATTGTGAGCAAGAATTATAATTTGGCGGATTTTTGAGAACAAATACATTTCAACACTGCATGAGGTCACTTCAATCAACCATCGTTTCATACTGCAAAAGCGATACGAAATGGCACGCCCTCAAACGTCCATTCTTTTGATCATCGTTTGCGTATTCATCTTCTGCAACAGCAATGTAGCGCAACGGGATGGCAAAGGGTTCATGGACATCTTTAACATCGTAAGACTTAATCCCAACGCCAGACTAGCTATAGGTCAGAAGTTTATTTTGGTCCCTTTTCAAATTGTTCGATTCATTTGCAAGAGCCTGAAAATGAAGTTCATGGACTCAATTATTTGAAAATTACTGTTTTCTCAGGACTGCAGCTAACGTTCCCAATTTCCACGTTCATGCCGAATTTGGGGATTTTGGGAAGACACAGCAGAAGTTATTTTTCCCAAGCGACTCACAACTTATGGTCTCTTAAGCCATCGTTGTCCTCGTCTGAAATTTCATCCTGTCCGTCTCGAGTAAGGCTTTTTAATACCAATCTACGTTTCTTGAGGAGATCGTTGATAGAATGGCATTGCATTGAAACTATTCCCATTACGCTATAAATATATAGTGTTCTGACATCAGTCACACTTGGTAACAATGTAGTTTCAAAAAATAAAGTGGAATAACTTGATAGGAGAGCCAAAATTAACGAAAGAATTTTCTGCACAAGTTTTGTAAAATATATGTACTATTGCTTAAACTAATTGTTTAAAATTATTTGTTAAAAAGATGATACGTAGGATGATAGCCATATTGCGATGACTTTCACTTATCTTTGCAGTTTGAATCATTTACAGAATGTGTTTTCTTTGCGATAATAAAGAAAAAAAACATCAAATACTCAAACCACAGTGCAATCTTTTTTTAAATGTAATTAAAACTTAACATTACTCGATAATACTAATACACGATGCAGCATCCTGGGATACGTATTCCTATATTTTCCATTAACTTATGTTGTATATATTTTATAGGGTATATCTGTAGAAGATTATTTACATTTACTGCTCATCGACGAAGAACCGTGTCAAGAGCTTTTCATATGCGAAATGTCTGCTGATCCTGGCAGGTTTATGCCACTCTCTGAAATCCTTTTGAAAAAACTTTCATTTGAGTAAGTGGAATATTTGCATTTTCGTAATCAGTATTCTTAGCGTAAGAAGTAACTTTAATAATATGAAGTAATTTTTTTCCTTAGCTGTCGTACTTGATACGCCTTTTGTTAATTCACGTAGATTAAGAACAACTTTAAGTGTATTGCATTTTGTCTGTTTTTTCAGCAAGAAAATTATTCACCAATCGTCAGATCTGATCAACTCAACAGAATACAACTTGTACCAGGCTGCAATAGTTGGGGCTGACGTCAAACAGGAATGCCAGAAAACATACTGGAAGTGTCCAGTTGACGTTACATCGATGATCAACGTGAATTTGTTGTGGGGTTTTCAAATGTTGACAAAGTTTCTCAACATCAAATTCATAGGAGAAACCCAAGCAAACGTGTTGGACCAATAACCAATTCCACACTTGCTTTAATAATTATTTCAAGAAAAATAAACTTTGTGACCATATTTTATCATATCAATAACTAGCAATTCTATTCGCTCAGAACATGTTACATTTTGAATCAGACAATTTTGACTAAACTTTAAAGTTTTCACAGTGGATTACTTCGTTTAACTATGTCAATTACCAAAAATCTACTCGCGTATTTATTGTAATGATAAAAATAGCATTAATGAACTTTTTTAACCTATATACACATATAAAGAAGAGATGTATGCTTATATGTTTGTATATTTGCATACAGAGCCCCGTAGCGGAGATTATTTTCTTTTTTTGTTTTGTACGTGATGACGCGCAAAACGCGAACAAAACGAAAAAAAAATAATCATCTGCTACGGGGCTCCGTCCCTTTATCGGCAAATACAGCCCGGGTAAATCCGTGCAAACCAGCTAGTCTTATTATAAATGACAAACTGTTTTGGAATTTTGTCGAAGGAGAAGGGTCAAACTTGCTAAATTCTAATATTTAATTTTTGCTAATTTATTTCATATTTTATAAAAAAAAGCTTACAATGTCCAGAATGTCATGCTAAAATCATTCCAGAGTATGTAAGCTTATATATCCCGGCATTTTTCAACAAATGGGCATGCACAGAGTTCTTTTTTTATAAAATAATCCTTGGTGATGACTTTTTTTTTGCTAAATACTTTTAAAGAAGAAAATTACATTTTTGTCTAAGAGAACTACACAGGTTGTTAGTTCATCTATGTTAACATTTTGGGAAATATTATTCAGAATTTGTGAAAATTTGAAAATGCATTCTTACACATAATGTTACGTACGTATTAAATGCGCATTTCGAAATGTTCTTTGAAATATTCTTCAAATATATGAAATATTACATTTTATAGCTCAATTTTGTAATTTTGTGAAACTTGTAAAATTTGTAAAATTTTGTAAAACAATAACGGTACAAATTTTGCAATGAAAATGAAATAGGATGTGGCCACACCTGCAATAAAATAGTAGTAATATAGGCATTTTTTAAAAAATATAATTGGTTTATTTACCTTCAAAAAATAGACAAGATTCTTCTTTAACCACGCTAATTATTGCGTTCCAGAGCTTTATTGCCACCTGTAACACTATCGATTGCATTTCGCGAAATGGTGAGAATTGGCCAAGTCATTGAGGATAAGGTTCCAGTTCGTTTACACTTCGTCTCATCAACAATTAAAAACAAACAGATTATTACCAGATGTTTTGAAAGGAGCAAAACGCGTGGCACCGACCTTAGCATTCTTTGAGTTCGTACTCTTGCAGGGAGATGATGTGCAGTTTGCACCCGTTTGTTGTTTAATCGTTGTTTAATGAAGCCAAGAAGCAGGCAGACCATGAGTCAGTACAATATACCAGCAGCATGAGTGAGTACACCACCTAAGTCATAAAACGCAAGGGAAAAAAGAGAAATTGGAAAACCAGGGCCTGGACAAGGTATGTGTATACAGTATAACATGTTTTTCCACTAAATTTTGGGATGTAAATCTCAAGTACATGTATCATACAATAGGAAGAAACTTTATATTCTTCATTTCACTTGTCATAGATAAAACAAGCTTAAAACAAGATTCAACTTTTGCTAATCTTGACTCCTAACAATGATCCTCGTTAAACTTCCAATGAAATGCGAGTAGATGTAGACATTCGGTTTATTTTCGTCTCTCATCATTTAAACGTAATTATGAAATGCATTATAAATATTTAAAAACTTTATGGGATGCATTTTACTCCATGCATCGATCGTGAAATGCATTTCAGAATATAAAATGTTGACAAATGCGTACAAATGTATATAAAATAATTTGTTTCAAGCGTTCAAACCATATTTTTGATCTTTTAATTTCCGGAAAGTGTATTTTCAAAAGTATCGACAGTTCTGACATTGTGCATGCTTTGAACGCAAATTTTCGTTTCCATCCTGGATTTGTCTCGATGTTAAAGTATTTAAAAGCTGAAGATGTTTGTTTAAAAGTACAGTAAGTTGGAATTTAATACTGGATATATTTCATAGTTTTCGACGTTTCTACACGAAGAAAGTGTGCAAGGAATAAACTTAACGGAAACGGATCGCAATCTTTTCAATTTCATTACTCGATCAACATCCTCGCCGTTTTCATTGGATTTAAGGAATGAAAGGGGTGTTATTAACTTTCCTTCTTGTTACAACATTTCTCACCGTATTTTCCACCACCGATGTTGCTCAACGAGAAGGCAGATTTTTCTTGGACATTCTTAACATCGTCAGACTGAATCCAAACTCCAGAATTTTAGTAGGTCAGGACATCAACTTTTACAATGCAATTAGGCTACAAGCCTCTGGCTTTGCCTAGTTTCTGTTCATAATAATAATAATAATAATCAATTCCTTTTAGATAATTCTTATTTTAAAAAAGTTTTATTTTTACAGGGATCCAAATTACGGTTCCGGTCTCTGTTTTCATGCCCGATTTGGGGGTATTCGGCAGACAAAGTCGGTCTCATGATCATACCACCCGAAACTCTTTGCCATTCTATCCGGAGGAGGCATTCCCAACGTGTGCTCCGCAGGTCAGGCATCACAACACTTTCAAAATTTCAATACTTACATTATACATGATAAAGGCGTTTTGAAGGAAGTTTAGTTACAAACCTGCATTGAAGCTATACATGCACTGTATATATTGAAAATGTATTATTTTGAAAATTTGGTTTCAGTTTTGCTCTGACCAGTTGACATATACTGCACTCACCCCAAGGATATGTCATACATTACGAAATAATAAATTTCTCCGATTTTAGGGCCTTTCAATAAAGGAATACCTTCAATTACTGCAAATCGACGTGGAGCCCTGTCAAGAGCTTTTCATTTGTGAGATGTCTTCGGATCCCAGCAAATACATGCCTCTCTCCGAAATCCTGCTAAAGAAGCTGTCTGCTAAGTAAGTAACGAACAACTTATTTAAATTTTCTAAGAACATATCATGTACACAGTAAAACGTATATATAATCTTCCATATTTTAAAAAAAGTAATGATAATACAAGTGTTTTAAAGTAAGAGCAGTTATATCTATTTAGAAATAGTTATTCATTGAAGTCTTTAACAAATATTCAGTAATTGTCAGCAACTTAATCCAAAATGCATTTTAAAAGATGGCCTTATCCACTGTTTGAAGAATTTCAAATTAAGTTTATAAGTGCCGAAATAATGAAATATATTTTACAATGATTAATATTTGAACTGTGTAACACTTGATTTGTTGTAATCATCTATTAATTAACAAGAATTTATTCTATTTTCTAACATCGAAGTGACTGTTAATTAGTTTCTCTATAATTTCCAAATGCACATGTAAGCACCTAAAAGTTGAATTTGAAGACAATGTAGTCAGATGGGTCCCTAAAATTATTTTCATTTTGACATAAAGAAATTTTTAAATTAAAAAAAGAGTCATACACAGACATAAATTTCAACTCAAAAATTCATTTACAATCAGAAATATAGAAATATTATGAAAATTAAAAGTTTTCATACATGATAGAAATTAAAAAGATATACTCATGTAGGCCTACTGGAAATCTTGACTCTTCGCCATCGTCTTGAACAGCAGAGGAATTAAGCTTGTCGGACTTTCAATTTATAAGCTGACAAATGACGCCCTTAAACCCAACAAACGATTTTTATAGCGAACCAGATGTTAATTTTTAGAGAACACACCTCATGGGTATTGTGCATATGGCGTTTTGCTTCAATTGCGTAATAGGAAATACCTAAAGTTCTTTAAACCATATGTACTTTAGCATTTATGTAACATACATGTATGATAACACAAGCAGAGTATTCTTGGCATTTTCGAAAAAAATGTCACCAATTTGCAATCATCAATTGCAATACTTAAAAGATTTTTCCTGTACATGTACACCTTTTAATACGCGTCCAATTGCCACACAATTATGATTGACATGTGGGTTTCAGGTTTTATAAACGTTTGTATTCTATTTTGGCACACGAAAGAAAGTTCCTGCTAGAAAGTTGATGTGCTTTATAGTAGTTTTCATGATTGGAATTCTGTTAAATATATTACGTTAACTTTAAACAAGCATTTTTGGACAATGATAAAATAGATAAACATACATGTATGGCTAACGTATTGCATCATTTTAATTTTTGAAAAAATATATTAGGTTCAGTTTCTCAAATTTCAAATCATCAGAATGGCGACGTTAAAACACTCCCTTTTCATTACTGACATTTAGAAAAGAAATTGTGTAGAAGAGGTTTTACTGTATTTGTATACGCGTTTAACATATAAATACCTTAATAAAAAGACTCGATGATAAAGTTAAATTCTTGAAAATTACATGCAATAAATCAACTTGTCAAACATGACGAGAAAGTGGCCATTTTGAATACTTGAACAAAAGGATACCAGAATATGTGTACAGGTCACATGAATGTGGCATGTCCATAACAGCAATAAATGTTGCACGGAATGCTATAGATCACTTGTTTCTGAACGTACCTAAAGGGTTCCAAAAGTGATCCCAAAAGGGTGACGATAATTATATCTAGTAACTGAAAATTATAAAATCTTATTAAATACATGAACGTTGATACTTGTTTGTTAAATTTGAAGTTCAATTCAACCAGTTTCTATCCAATATTACTTGTGTTAATTCATATTGTTCCCGTAACACTGCGATACTTTGAATAGGCGTATTTTCATTTAAATTTGAATATAAAAGGCTAGTAAATACATGTACATGTTATATGGAAAACAGAGAAATCAATTGCAGGGATGTTTTATTTATGAGATAAGGAACGTCTGAATTAAGTGAAAACATTTAAAAGCAGGGACACGTTTATCATAGGGTAAAAGTTTGCGAATTTCCACAAACCGGAAGTCTATATTGCGACGCTAAACAGGTTAGGCTCATTATGTACCCCTCGGAGTGATTGAAAGAGAAGTTCAGTTAGTCATCGAGAGCGTGCGATATTTTATTGTTTGAACAGTTGGTGGTCAAAGAAAGGAGCAAACACGATGAAAACAAATATTGACTAGTGGTAAAATTATGAACTGGGTGCAAAAAGGGCGTCCAAATCAATAACTGGAAAATGCTGACGTGAGGCAACAACCTGCATCGATGGCGCTCGCATCACTCTTGCATTTCTCAAAAAAACCAGCTAGACTTTCATTAAGAATGCAAAATTTGCGCGAGGCAATCAATTTGCTGGAAGATTTATCAAGTGATTTCCCCCTGGAAATGCGTCTATACCTCATTTTGGTTATAGTCATGACATTAACATACTAAAAGTAATGGAGTGCAACCGCGTGGGAATTTCAAGTAAAAAAAGGAATGGAAATCTTTCACTTTAGAGTTTTAGTTTACAATACCAGAAAAAGAGGTACGAACAACCACGCACCATACTTGGGTATTCTGTAGAGGCAATCATTGTTTTATTTGAATTTTGATGCGAGGAATCATCTCCTTGGTGATTCCTCGCAGCAAAATTCAAAATCCAAGATGGCAACTTATTAGACCGCATATTTGGAGAATAAATCGATGATAACGAAAGTCCCTCAAGCAAAAATTGCGTTTATAAACATTATACCATGATGAACAAAGAAATCGCAGCAAAAATACGACAAATCGTCCATTTGTTATGAGAATATTTTCAAAGATAGTTCATATAACATGAGTATATTCGATCATTTTCTATATTTCGTAGGGAAATAACGTGAAAAATTAGAAATTTCACATTCTCAAATTTTAAATTGATTCAACATCTTTTTAAAATTTAAAGAGAAACTTAGCGATCAATACATATGCAACGTGTAAGAAATAGTTTTTAAGTGATTTAATTAATGATTAAGTATATATGGGCCTAAATGGCAAATTCAAAATCGTACGTACATTTTTCAATTCTTAGTTATTTCCTTTCATGATCTAATGAAAAAAAATTCTAGAACAAATCTCATTTTATTCCCAAAACAATGTTAAGTATAATGACGCTGTAATATGTTCTAATCATGGTCGTCTTATTTTTTCCATCAACAGCAAATGGATGAAAGATTCAAGATTTTCCCACATGATGAACTCGACCGAATATAACTTGTTCCAGGCTGCTCAAATTGGGGCCGATGTCAACCAAGAATGCCGAAATAAATATTGGGATTGCCCAGTGGATTCCACGTCGATGATAAACATGAGATTACTCCGGGGGTTGCAATTTTTATCGAATACATTAGACATCAGGTTTGTAGGGGAAACTGACGCTTACTTGGACAAAAATTAAAGTTTTTCAAACATTGAACAGCCCGGTGCATATTTGTGAAGACCAGATGGGACAATTGAAGTTGTTTTACTTTAATATTCACAACCCACCGTTTTGTGAATTATACACGTGTCGAGCATTGATATTTTCATATGTTGTGTAACATAATTCTTGTTCTCTCCCACAAATGTTTTTATAAAAAGTCGTCAAATCATTCAGAAATACATGTATGTATCGAATTTATTCATGACAATGAAATAAACCATCACCATTTACAACGCACGTGAATTGTTCAAGATGATTCCAGATGATTCTTTTTGATGACAAGCAGTGGTTTCTTTGCCTTACTGCTGAATTTATAAAACATCATATTGCATAAATTTTATCGTTCATTGCTTTCAGTCATATGCCTGGAGACCATTTAGATTTTATCGCCCTTGGTTGGATGACAGTAATGCAGAACATAATTCCTTTGTCAATTATGTGACAAGTTTTCCCATTCGTCAGTCTGAGTGGGAATTTGTTCGCTTCCTGGGTGAATGGCAGAATGGAAGAAGTGCGATCGGGTTTGTCATAACTAAATTTTCAAAAGTACCATCTCAGAAGATACATGGAAAGACAGTAGAAAACAAAGAAAACCTCAGGACAGGTGAAAGGATTCCAATCAGCTACTTCAACAATATCAACGCTACAAGTTGAAAGGTAATGAAGTCCATTAATAATATAACTATAGTAATCATAATAACCAGAATGTTGAATTATCGTTAAATGTTGCATATGTAAGTATTTATGAATACAGGTACTTGCAATGTTTCTCAAGTGTTTGCTGGCATTTATATGTACATGTATAACTTACATGTCAATTGCCATATTGGGTTTAAGTGGAAATCATAGGGAAGTTTATTACAAATTCAAATGCAAGTATATAAGAAAAACAAAACATAAAAAATAAACATACATTACATCTTCGCTTTCATTCTACACGTTCATTAACATTAACTGGATATTAGAAGGTTTGGAAATTATAGATTTCAATTGCATTATTATTTCATCAATTCCGTTACTACATTGGAAAATTCCAGAGGGGCGTTCAGCAATGTATTGCATTAAATCAGAGTGCATTAATATTGCAAACCAAAAAATTAACAATTTGCGATTTAATCGCATTATGCAAACCGGCATCACGTAACTTTTAATCGATAATTTCACGAAAAAGTCACGTGAACCCATATCATGTCTGCATCGATTATTTTCTGTTTTCAAATGGTCGAGTTAATCTTTATACATGTAAATTTCAATTTCAGCTCAGACGAAATTCTATGGAAGTGGTCAACTCACGCTAAATAATCGAAGTCATGGAAGCAAACAGTGCAGCACTGCTATTGGTCACAACATGTCTGTTAGCAGCAGGCGTTGCTGCAAATCTAGTGCCACGTGAAAGTAAAGCGTTCATGGATGTTTTTAACATTGTCAGACTAAATCCCGCTGCCAGGCTTGGAATAGGTCAGAATCAGATTTCTATATTTAATATCGAACAAATGTTCGTCACTCGTTAAAAATTGTTGCAAAATACGAAATTTCCAATGTGTCATCGCAGGATTGCAGATAACTTTTCCAATCTCTACGTTCATGCCTGATTTGGGGATTTTTGGAAGACAAAGCCGTTCTCAATCTTCTCGTTTAAAACAAAAGCTATGGCCCTATAAATCCATGCCAACGTGTTCTTCTCGAGTAAGAAATTCTAAATTGACTCAATTGAGAAAATAAAGTCTGGATGTTTGATGCACGCCTTAAAATTCTTATTATAACAGTGTCCAATTCAAACAGCGCCATATCATTTTGACATCCCGTTAACTTGACTGGGAAAATCGTTATTTTGCAGGAAGTATCTATAGAGGACTATTTACATTTGATGCACATTAACGACGAAGCTTGCCAAGAACGCTTCATCTGTGAAATGTCTTCGGATCCTAAAAAATTCATGCCTCTCTCAGAAATTCTTCTGAAGAAGCTCTCTTTACAGTAAGTGGGAACTCGTGCGTTTCAAGCGACCGTGCTCTATCATCAACTTATCAGAAGAGCGAAATTTTACATCAATATTACAGACAAAAAGAGATGGCTGTTGTTATGTTGAACCAAATATAGGATTCGTTTAGCTTAAACTGCCAACAACCATCAAGTGAACTCAAGAATGAGCAAGAAATTTAGAAATTTTATGATTTCTTCTGATGAAAACCTGCGCCAGAACTATCAGAAAAATCCAAAAGAACGGAAAAAAGTGGAATAATATCAAATATAAAAAGAATTCAATCAGTAGCTTTGAAGTAAGATTACAAAAATACGGAAATTAATGATGGAGGGAGGATGAAATATTCAAAAAATTAATTCAGATGATTTAGCTCTCACTTTAGTCTAAAGTGGAGTTAGTAGATATTTTAGTGCTGCTTTTCTTCAAATGCCATAAAAGCAAAACACTTAACTTCCAAAATTCCACCATGGTGATATTGCTCTTGTACGGTTGTACCTCTTGCATGGCCTGGTTCCTGCCAACCATAACATGGCTGTACGTGAGACCTTCAAAGACCAGGTCCAAGCCATTCGATTTTGCATCGCGTGTTTTAAACTGACCATAAAACCAATACAAAGCATAAAACACCATCAACGCTATATGGTGGCAGACGGCTTACTTCAATAGGCAGGTCATAAAGTATACTTTATGTCAAAATATACCGTTTTCTCGCTTGTCAGCTCCGAATTTTTATGGCAATTCCCGAATACGTTACCAATATTTTACGGCCCCTGCCCCGCATTTCCGTTTTTCCAACATCTGCACCATGTTCGTTGCACTTTTGTAGTCATCGATGTACAACCTTTACCATCAATTGCAGTTAACGTAATTCTCTTGGATATGCTTTCAGCAACAAATGGATGCCAAATTCGTACGTTTCCGACCTATTCAACACGACAGAATATAACCTTTACCAGGCAGCACAAGTTGGCATTGATGTCAACCAAGAATGCCAGTATAGATATTGGAACTGTCCAGTTGCCGCCACGTCGATGATCAACATGGACTTACTTTGGGGTTGGCAGCTTTTGTCGGGTATTTTCAACATTATGTACATCGGTGAAACTCAAGCAAACGTTTAACACGTTAATTCTCATTATTCTTAAGACTGATTTGTAACATTCATATGTGAATAAAATGAGAAGATGTTGGTAATCTGTGTCGATCTCTCGTGATTTCTAGACAAATACTATTTGTTAAAATCAATTTATATTAATGTTATGACCAAATAAAAACCCATGAACTTAGGGGCCATTCAAAAAATTCTCAACCTTTTACATTATTCAAAATTTACGTTTTCCGAGTAAAAATTTGGAAAACTTTCAAAATTTTCCGAAAACAATTTTTTTTAAAGTTTCGGACGTCCGAATGGGGAAGGGGGGGGGGGGGGGGAAAGGAATTCCGGATTTACCGGACACAATGCGGACAGGAGGTGTGGGGAGTCCAATTTTGGGCAAATTTTGCGGACGTCCTTTTTTGAATGGCCCCTTACTGGTCACGTTTTCTGCCTGTTTGCCATGTACAGTAGTTACAAGTTTACATGCCAATTACAGTATATTATTTTTTATTCGTTTTCTGTGCGTCTTGCTCTGTCTGAGCACCCATAATGTATTAAAGATTAGCGCACACAAATTTCGGAATTTTTTGGAGCTGATACAAATAATATACAATTGTTTGTATATTTCAGGGTACATGTAGTTGATTAAGTTTTAAAAGGCCATCATGTAATTCATTGTATTCGTACCGAGCAAGGTTGGCTGAGTGGTCAATCACTCTTGCTTTGCATTCGGAAGACAGAGGTTCGAATCCTGTGTCGGCTATCTTGACTGCGGTTTTCGTGGTTTTCCGCAATTCCTTCAAGCGAATGCTGGGATAGTTCCTGTTAAAGTCGGCCACGACCGTATCCTTTCCCAATCAATCCTCTCGTGTTAATACAAAGGCCTCTTCGTTGGCTTCTGGAAAAAGGTGCTTTGGGACGCATCGATGTCTTGGTATTTTCCACACAAAAAATAGACGATTGGTGGAGGAAATTAATGAGATTTCAAGTGTAAATGTTAGGCAAGTAATGTAAAATTTGAACTCCTATTCCCATGTTTTATCAAGAAACCTTTCAGTTTAATTATAGATAATTTCCTTAAAAATGTATCCTGAAAGTTTCGATGTCTCGTAAATAGTTAATTTTAATTATTTCTCTGAATTTTTTTAATAAAATCACACGGTGAAAGGTAGCATGGAAGAACGTATCTATATCTATAAAATAGAAAACGACGCCATCTTGCATTTGTGGCTAGCCAATCCTGTTGATGGTCATACGGTCAT